>ML241698.1:18420-54005 GCA_005239495.1 Nicotiana undulata
GAAGTTGAAAGCTTAGAGGGGGGGGGGGAGGGGTTGTTGAGATGGCTAGAGTGATAGCTGGTGACAGTTGTGAAGCTGAAAGCTTAGAGGGTGACAAAGTTAGTTAGGTGACAACTGTGTACTGTAGGAGAGTAAGTTAATTAGTTAGTGGAGTAGATGTTAATTATATATGTTCACGTATACCGTGTGTTAGTATTAGTCATTATAGTCTTTTACATTCTCTGCAATTGAGATTCAATTTCTTCCAAAATCTTCTTCTTCTTTCTTCTTCCTTCGATTCGATCTAAGCTTCAATTCTCCCCTCTTTAATGGTGGAATTTATCAAGACCGTTCTCTAAAATAATTTGGACACTCTTAACAGACGAATTATTCATTAAGTTCTTATCCATTGGATTTTAGGAAAGAAAACTTCAACAGAGGAAGAAAAAAAAAAGCAAAAGAAAGGAAAAGCAAAAAAGGGGAAAAGCTGAATTTGAATTTTTGTTGTCTGGTAACTTGATGCATTGCCTTAATAGTAGCCAGCAAAATGATATCATAAGCACTGCAATTATTTAGTACCCCCCACACTCACTTATTAAATCATGCAAAAATATTAAAAGGTGACCATTTAACGAATCCCAAGAAAACAAAATCTATTCCTTTTTCTTTCTTTGAATTTTCCTTACTTGCTGGCCGTTGACTGATTACTTCTAAAATCATCGCACACTTTATTTATTTTCTTCTTTCCTTCCTTTACTCCTCTCTCAATTCTCTAACGTTTTAAAAAGTTTTGTTTCGAATTTCTGAATGAAGCATAAACTTTACTAATGAATAAAGAAAGGAGAGGGAAAAAAAAGATTAAATTCCCAATGAAACATGGAGGCTAATTTTGTAGACTAATTAGCAATCTGTTATGGTACCTATCTCTATGATTTTAAGATGAATCTCAAGAGCTAATCCCTAGATTGTTTAAAGGACAATTAAAAAACTGGAGGACAAATTTGGGGGACTTCTTTTCAAATTCTAGAATAAGGAATAATAAAGTTCATATTAATAATTCCCATGTTTCGACAAGAATATCTGAGTATTCAACTATTCATCCCTTATAAAATACATAAATTCTTTTTCATGTCACAAGTTTTGAAAATATCATATATATATATATATATATATATATAGCTGATTCTAACTTAATTATGTTGGTTATAATATTTTCATTTCTTGTGGATCTACTATTAAAAAATACTTTTTTGATTATGGATCTACAACCAAAAATTTAATGCGTAATCTCAATATTCAATTCGTATTCTCAAATAATCTTATTTTTTAAATATTCAATCGTTTCATTTTATCAAATTCAGTATTAGCTAGATTAGTCAATATTGTCGTTTTTGATATAACAACAAGATCTTATTTGTAACAACTGATTTTGTTCGCTAGTTATTTAGTCACATTTTATTCCTGAAATGATTTGGATTGATATTAATTTGAAACGACAAAATCGTTATATTAGATGAAATAAGTATACATCTTATTTTAAATTTGAAAAATTCTATGTATTGTTGTTGTTGTCACGATTTTTGAAAATTGTAAGCCCAAAATCTTGTTTTGAAACTTTAGATTCCCCATTTATAAATATTCCGGCAAATATTTTATTTTTTGGTGGGCCATATATTTTGTCTCTATTTAAATATAGCAGGATGGATGAGAGAGTGGGGGGTAATACTGCACTTCTCCATCACAAAAAAATTATCGAAAGGTAAGTAAAATGGGTGACCTTCACTCCATTGCTTACAGTAGCACTAGCTGCTCTTCCCTAGGCTTAGGAGGTTGGGATTTCCATGACCTTCAAGTTTTCAACACTGACATTTCTCCATGTAAAAACTCTATTTACTTTTCACTCTTTAATTTTATCTCTTCTTCTTTTTCTCGTTTTCTTATCTTAACCATGGTTTTTTCTGTTGTTGTTGGTATTTATAGTTATGGAGAACACTCCACCATTTCTGTCCAATCTTGATTCTGACTTCTCCAGTGGCTATCTTCAAGATGCTTTATTCAAATTCAGTTCTAAAAGAAGACGTTTGTTATTGTTCGATGACAATGAGAATTATCAAACTAAAGATTCCATGAAGGTATATAGGAGAATTACATTGTCTAAATGTTTTTTTTATAATTTTTGTTGAGTTGCAGTTCAATGTTTTCTTACTTAATGTGCAGAATTTGTGGAGTTCTAACATGGATCAGCAATTTTGTGAGGATTATGATTCATTTAGCCAGATAACTAAGTGTGATAGCTTTTCGGGTAATTCCAATTCTTCCCTTTTTCTTCTCACTATAATTAATTATTTTGCTTGAATGACCTTAATTTAGGCTGTTACCAAGATTTTAATTTAGAATTGGAATTGAAACATTCTCCCTATATTTTATTCAATAAAGTTTTACTAATGAATTGTCCTTTGGTAATGATTAGTAACGGCTGTCATAATTTGCACATTAATAAGACGAGATTTGTGTTATGATAATGATTATTGTGTGCATGGTGTTATTAATGACAGGGGATCCTATGAGCAAAATGAGTGAGGAATATTCCAATATTACAACAGATGTGAAAAGAACAGAGGAGGAAGCCATCTCAGCTTCTCATGAAACTTACTATTATTCTTCAGCATCATCATCTCATGATCAACACTACTCCAATTCTGATAAAGAAGCCCTACCACAATATCCCACACACCCCAGTTTTCCTACTGGTAACCCTCTCTCTCTACTTCTAATCCTCCTCTTAGGGCTTTACGTCATTTAGGCGGTGTCGTCTAGGTTCAATTAAATTAATTACTTTCATCTCAAATTATGTATATATGTATATACATACAAAAGAAGTTTAAAATTATTCTGAACTCACTTACTCTACGCCTTTTATTTGGCTGTGATCGATAAAATGAACTCTTCTATCTTGTCTGTCTTTCTCTTTATTTTGTGGACTGCAACTTTTATTATTCATGACGGCTGAATCGATTTTCAAGAAATGTTGAACAACATGACATACCGTTTGCCAGTTTCAAAATTTTTGCAGATTTGCACTAGCGGCTCTGTTTTGTTTTTTACTATGTATTCTGTTGCCGTTGTTTCTGTGTAAGATAGACCAAAAATTGAGGAAAAAATAGTACAAGTATGGCGTTCCTCAAAATGCAGTCTTGTGATCTGTACTGATTTCACTTTTCTTTATAGCCTTACGTTACTAAGTATGACGAAACCGGGTGTTTCAACATTTAATATATATGAATAAAAAGTAATTTTTGACTTCCTATATCCTAGTATAATTTTTTGATGAATCAATTGAACACCCGTGTACGTAGATACGACACTGCCAAAAGCCACTGACCATAGTCCAACATTAACTAATGCGGTTATTAACTTATAATTTTGGTATTTGAATTATATTCGTAACTATAGCGCCATTAGTTACTATTTTTTCCAATTATATATATAGTTGTTAGGTTACCATAGTCTAATAAGTTATTTTCTTAATTATTTGAAGGAGGAAGTGATCAGAAGAAATCAAAGAAAAGGATGGCAGCAAAAGTGGTGTATCCATTTGGCGTAGTGAAGCCAGGAGGACAAGAAGGGGACGTGACATTAAACGACATCAACGAGAGGATTCTAATGAGGCCGACCCGACCGGTAAGGCATCCGGTCGGAGATTTCGCCTGTCGGCCAACAGTATCTCCGACCGGACCGGGGTTGTCCGGCAAGACTGTGGTGGCGTTCACTAAAATTCATACCCAAGGGAGAGGGACAATCACAATTATAAGGACTCGAGGTTGAGCAAATAGAGGACCTAGGATTGACTTGTCAATTTTTAAAAAATATTTCTAGAGGAGGGGTGTGAGTAGGGAATTCAGAATTTAGGAGGAGAATGTGTAGTTAATTTTCTTTCGGGGGGTAAAAAGCAAGTTTATATGAAATGTATAAATATGGAGGTAATTAAGTGGATGTATAGAGCATACTTACTCCTATGTTTGTTACTGAAGATTAGAATGAAACATGTTTTGCTTTAGATTTACTTCTGACAATGAAAGATTTCCTAAGGACTCTGTTCATCTTTAAAAGGACGTTCTTTGTACGTAGTGACCAGACTGGATTGAACTCTCCAATTAAAGTCGAAAAGCCACTCACTCGACTGAAAAAGGTTCTAGTAATAAAAATTGAATTAATTGTGGATTTTAAAACAAACGAGCAGTAATTTTTGTGGATTTATTACTATGAAAAAATCTCAACTATAATTTTGCGGGCTTTGCTTCCTGGTTTGATTTTTTTTAAATTAAAACCAAACCAAAACGATTATGGTCGGGTCTTATTTTTCAATACCAAACCAAATTAATATTTTTTCCTGTTTGACTTGAATTATCGATTTGACCTGGTTTATCGATTTTCTATATATACGCCTACCTTTGTTTATTGTCGTAGATCTTCTCCTAATTAACTGTTTATTTCTTCTTCTTCTTATACACCACTTAACTCCGTCAAACAATACTTCTATTTTCTTGAAAAGGAAATTTAAATAAATTGGAAGAGTAGGAGCTCAAGTGTTCTTCTTTTCTTTATAGATTTGTTATATACCATTTATTATTCTGATCTTTGTGGAATGTGAAATTACTAGAAAGAGACATGAGGAAAGATATAAATTAACGTAAAGGGTCAAGGACTTAACGGTTAGCAATTAACATTGGATAAACTGTTAATTATTTATTAAAATTTTATAATCCCTAAGTAATCCCTTTACATCATGTTGACAATTTTGACATACCAATTTATAAAATTATCAAATAAGCGTCAGGCCTGTTTTTCGAAAAATTTAAAAGAAGTGTCAGGTTATGAGCAAAAAAAATAGTTGGAGGAAAGCAATGCATGTGACTAAAGTGAACTATCCCTTTGACTATTGCGTCCTAAGGCTTTATATATTATGTTGAAATTGGTAAGGAATGAAGGGATAAAAAGAAAAAAGAAAGGACCATAAGGAAAAAGGAAAATACAAAGAGAAATAAAGGAAAAGGTAAAGCGTTGATAAAAACTCCTTGACAAGTACAGTTGATGTGTGGATAATAAATACTTAACACACTCTCTTCGTCCAAATTTATTTGACATGCCTTTAAATTTAGTATGTCCCCAAAATTAAATTCTTTTTATGTTTAGTAACAATTTAACTTTGAATTTTTATTTTTATTCCCAAAACTTTTATAGTTTATTTTACATCATAAGTTTTAGAAATCTTCTTTTATTTCGTGCGAGGGAATAGTTCATTTCTCATTTGAACTTCAATTATGTATTTCGATGAATTGAAGCAATAGTGATTTAACTAATGATATTGTCCGAACAATAATGCTTTACAAATGTCGCGTCTTATCCTTTATATAATATAAATGTATATATATTCTCAAATATTCATAAACTAAAGCAGTTCGCATTGTAAAATGATTTCTTTATGGTTGCGGAAGCACAATTATGGGGGAAAAGAATTACTCTTGTCAACCCGTAAACAAAATTGGTTTGGTTTATTATGATTATTGTAAAATAATTACCCGTCAGCCATTTCACACTTCAAGATTCCTTCAGTTTCTGAATAAATCATTGCATATAGGTAAATAGTTTCCAAATAGGGAAAGAGATCATTCTTTTGGCACAGACAAAAAAGGAAATAGGTTCACATAAATTAAAACAGAGGGAGTATAGTTTTTTAAAATATGATAGTTGTTGGTGGTGATGGCTAATGAGTGAATGTCGACTAGAGGCGGAGGCGGTGGTTAGTGGTAGTTTTGTTTGCTGGTGGTGGTTCAGGAAAGTAGCTAATAGTGATTGGTAATGGTGGCGATTATGATTAGGATGGTGGTGGTGGACGGTGATATTTAATAATGGAGGGTGGTGGTGGTAGTTGTGATCGCGGAAGGTGGTGGTGGTAGGTTATAATGATGGGTAGTGCCGGCTGTGGTTGTTGATGGTGATGGGGTAGTTAGTTGTGGTAGCTGAGGTGAATGAGCGTTGATTGTGGTTGAGAATGATGGTGGCGGCAGTGGTGGAGATGGTGAGTGGTGATAGTTGATAATGGTGGCGGCTATAATTGATGATGATGGTGGTGCCGGTGGCGGCATGGTGGTAGTTGATAATGGTAGGCGGTGGCGACAGTTAATAATGAATATGGATGATAGCATCTTAATGACATTAAGTCATTGTTATAGATCTTAATCATACAAACCTCTTCAGACCCGTTAAGTGGTTGTGAAGTAAAAATATCAAAACACACTTAGTGATTACGATCTGAATAATTAAGATTCAGACTTTAAATACAAACGCACTTAACGTCGGAGATCTAAATAATTAAGATTCAGACCTTCGTTAAGTGCAAACAAATGAGGCCAATAACCCATATAATTACGTTGTCCTAAATCACCAATTTTCCACCATTTTTAAGTTGCTAATGAAGGCTCATGGGCTCAGTCCCCTTACAATAGTGAACCGATCTACCGGGGTTGTCTTTTCTTCTTTTTAAAAAAAAAATAGTTTAAAAAAAAAAGTTATAACAATTGTTTTGCTAAGATACACGTGTCATTTCATTATTTGTCCATTTGAACTATAATTTGTAGTGGTAACTCAACACATGAAGTTTGTTGGACTCAGTGTTTCCGAGACACACGTGTGTCAGGTAGAGGTATCTATCTGTCAGATAGTTGGAGTCCTTTGGTAGGGAAACAACTAATCTTATAATATATGAAATAAATAATGACGAGATTATTTAGTGAATATATTTTTATTGGAAGATGTTTGATTTATTGGATTAAAAATGAGATATACAAAGTATAATATATATATGTGTTTGGTGTATACTAGATAAGCTGGGATGAACTTTTATTTTTTATTTAAATCTTAGATTATTTAAAAAACTTTTGTGACGATCCGACAGGTTGTTTGCTGTACTAGCTTTTGTTTCCGTAATTTCGAGACCTCTATTAGACCCATTTGCTATTTCTTGATTTGTGTGCATGATCCGTGTCATTTTTCGGAAAGTTTTTACATAAAAATTTAAAGAAAACGTGATTTTAGGCTTAAAATTGGGACCTGAGTTGACCACGGTCATCATTCTTAGTAAATGACCCCGGATCAGTATTTTGACAATTTTGTTGGGTTCATATAATATTTTGGACTTGTACGCACTCTTGGTTTGGGTCCGGGGTGATCCGAGCGCATTTCAACGCGTTACGTGAAAAATTGTGAAATGAGTTTTCAAGTTGAAAATCATGAGTCTTGATGACCGATTCTTGTTATTTGATGTTATTTTGATTATTTGAGGTAGCGAACAAATTTATAAGAAGTTATTACACTAGTGTGCAGGTTATGTTTGGAGCCCGAGGGGCTCAGGTGAATTTCAGATGTGTTACAGATGAGTTTGGGCACTTATGCAACTACTGGTGCATTACCTGTTCCTGGGTGTTTGATGCATATCTCGCAATTGCGAGGCCTGGCTCGCCTTTGTGAGCCTTTCCCAGGGGCTTGAGTTGGATGACGTCGCATTTGCAAATTTTGGGCAACTGCTTTTGCAAACATACTGGTCGCATTTGCAACCACTGGTTGCTATTGTCATCTTTGAATTTGCGAAGAGTTTGGGCGCATTTGCGATAGGGGGACCTTTCGCATTTTCGAACAAAGCGTAGCATTTACGACTTCTTGACACCTGATGCATTAATTGTATTTGTGATCCGTGTTTTGTATTTGCGGCATCGCATTTGCAAACTTTTGTTCTTAAATGCGACACCTGCAGCTGGGTAAAAGAGGAAAAAACGAGACTTAGCTCATTTTATACCATTTCTCAACCATAAACACTCTAGAGGCAATTTTTGAAGAGCTTTTTCTTCCAAAATTCATTGGTAAATAACTCTAATCCACTTTCTTTCGATTCCCATTACTTTTCATGAGTTTTTAACATAAAATCTAGGATTTCCATGGTAGAAATTAGGGATTTGAGTAAGGATTTTGCAAAAATGAGATTTAGACCTTAAATTGATGTCGGATTTTGAAAAAAATCACATAATTCGGCTCAGGGGTGAATGCGTAATCGAATTTTGGTCTGGATCTCGAATTTTGACCAAGCGGGCCCAGGATTGACTTTTATTGACTTTTTCAATCTCATCAAAGATTGAACCCTAAAGCTTATTTTAAATTGTTTGATCAATAATTGGCTACATTCGGTTGGTTTGGAGGCTTGTTTGGGGGGGGGGGGGGGGGGGGGGGGGCGCAAGGTCGTGGTTTGTTGATTGATTTGGCTGCAGAGTGAGGTAAGTGTCGTGTCTAACTTTGATTTGAGAGAACTAGGACTTATTGGTATATTTGTTATGTGAATTATTGACGAGCACACGAAATTAATGAGTTTATGGATTAGTCTTTAGAAAAATGTCTCTTGAATGTTCTTCTAACTTGTTTTAATCAACAATTCAACAAGCTCTTTTGATTATTTAAGAGAACCACTGAATTAAATCAAATAAAATAATGCACGATAATCAATACAATATTCCTCTTTCGATGAAATAAACTAGTGAATAAAGTTGCAAACAATTCAAAGCTCCATGGAGGAATTCAAGCAATGAACTAGAGTTAAAAATTCACAAATAGCAATCAAAACACCAGATCCTTCAAACCCTAAGGGAAACTACTCCATATTCATGGTAAAAATAATCACTATTAAAATTAAAGAGTAAGAAAATATCAATATAACGTTATAATCCAAACTTCCGTATTGAAATAATGGAAAGATGATGAAATCGTGTGTCTTGTAGCCTCCAAAAGCTTCCCAGGTCAAAAATCCTGTAAAATTCGTGTTTTTAACGTATTTATACCATGTAGGAACATGCCCAGATGAAACTATCCTTTCCAAGGCGAAGTGAGAATTATTGGGCGAGAAATACACTACCGTGGCGCACCGGGAGGCGCACCATGCGGCACATCAGTGGGAAGGTTCAGAGGCCTTTTTTTCACTCTGCAGGAATTTTGCAGTAGCGCCCCGCGACTCATGGCGTGGCGTGGTAGTATATTTTTCTCAGAGTAATATTTTTTTCTTACTTTTCGACATCCAGACTTGGCTCTCGACCCCCGAACGTGATACCCGACTTAATTTCTTTGGCTTTTAGCAGATTTCAAAGCTCCAACTTGTTCAAATTAGCTCCAAATTGTCTTCATGGCTCGGAATCATTTCCTGCAAGGTATAAAATACGTAGTAAGTGCAAATCACCATTAATTAAGCTCAATTATAAGTAAAATGCAGTGATTAGAGTACAAACTATGATTAAAATAAGGGTTTCTAGCCTACCATCAACACCCCACACTTAAACCATTGCACGTTCTTGAGCAATCAAACTGCATGTGAGATAGAGACGACCTTCTCATCAGACAACTTCCGTAATGCATCATACCAAGAATATATAAAGCATACCAAGCACCCCATCATAACATCCTAGCCTCAGACTCAACTTAAAAACACCACGCATTTTTCAAAAACTTGCTCACTTACTCTAACACAGAGGCCAAAAACATTGCCTTTCTTTCAAAAATCATGTGCCCTCACCCCAATGATAGAGAGTAGTTTCACGCACAATAAAATTCAAGAACAAATAGGAACTCAAGACAGAAATAATTCACTCACTCTCAAAATCAATGTTCATGTGGCACAGAAGACACACCATATGCTTGTTCGTAGTGTAATATTTTACTAATCGAGCTCATTCGGTCCAAGATCAAGTAGGACTTAATTTGGTTGTAATTTAGGTTACGGGACAGGTAAGATACATACAGATAATAGTGGCTACACCTACCTAAGCACTTTAAAACATATAGATTAACATGTCAACCACACACTTATATTTAACCAAACCCAACCTTCACACATAATAACCTCAAGCTCCCAATTTCTTTAAGCACAGACAAGATGAGAACTACCACTAGCACGGAATCAACTTTTTTTTCTTTTTCAAACATCTGAATGATTTTTTTCTTTCTCTTTCTTTAATCCCTTACATGTGGCTCTCACAAATTTTCAACTAATGCACCTTTATACATTATTTTTAGCTCCACTCAAAAGTCTACCATATCTCCTCTCAGCCCGTAACAAGCTCATAACAGTTTTAAGTGCTCCCGAAAGGTAAAAGGTTCAAAAGATGGTCAATTCAAATAAAGGGACCCGAATTTTAGTGTGGTTACCAAATAAATAGGATTATAGGCCAAAATGGGCTAACTACGATACACATTAATTAGGTGGGTAAAAGCATATATCTAGTTCAACAAAGAAACGCCTCTATCACTTCCTAAAATGAACAAGACTGCTATTTTATTTTGCAAACACACAGGGCAAGTTCTAGATATCAACTGACATGCACAAAATATCGACAAATCTTACTCACACCATGGCACATAACTCACTTAGGATTGGATATATCCCGATTCTCTAGTGAAAACAGTTAAGCAACATCAAAATAGGTACTTATACATGTGTCAATAACCCTATGCATTACAACTAAGGCACTCACTACTCTCAAGGTATAACAAAGTCAAGAAAAGTCATCTCCATTTAATACCATAGCACAAGACTTCAATTTTCCTCACAAAATAAAAACTATACCCGGTTCAAGCAAAACCCTTGGAAAAGAACCGCGAAACAAATAAAAACTAAGGGGGAATTGTTACACTGCCTAAGAAAAGCAATTTTATTTTTCTTCGACTTTGATCCCTCAAGAAGACAGTCGAGGAAATCCATCATTAGGAAAAGTCAAAAACTAATTTTTTCCAAACAATACAAAGAAAGCAAACACACATGTAGATATTTTCACCCCACCCCAGACTTTAAATTGTATTATGTCCCTACAATGCACAAATAAAAAGCGAGAGGTAAAGGAAATTCCCTCGATTCATCTAGTCAGGGTCTTAATCGAAATTGGGGTCTCCTTTACACACATGACCAGTGCACACATCCATGTTGAGAGCTTATTTTTTGTCTTCTTTGGGTACACCCCACACTTATCATGCTTACTCTCTCCACTTCGCTCCTTTAGGGCCCCCATTGCTCCTTTCATGTTAAAGACCACCCTTTCTTCCCCCCACTCTGAGCATGAGCTACCTTTCTTGAATGTCCAGAATTGCTCTGCTAGTGGTCAAGAAGGATCTCCCTAAAATCAGAAGGACCTCCCTATTCTCTTCCATGTTCACCACAATAAAGTCCACACGGAACACAAATTTATCCACCCGAACTAGCACATCTTACACTATTCCTTCAGGTATGATTGTGGTCTGATCACCAGCTGCAAGGACACATGTAAAACCAGTGCTTATAATCTTCCCTCAGTGAAAAGGGAAATGTACTTAAGTAGATAGCATCTTTCGATACCTTGTTGTGCTGGAAGGTATTCATAATCTCATCGAAATCCATCAAAGAAGTATTTGGATCTTCGTTGGGTTTGCCTCGGAAGACACAATTGTTCTGAATAGTCTAAAGTAGCCCTTTCTTGATCTCAAAATTATTGGTTGCAATTGAAGGAGGTCGCACACTAGATACTCCTTGGTTGTAGACTGGCCTGGAGTAGTCTCCCAGTGATCGTCTAGGACTAGGAATATTATTTTCAAATTTGTCTTCAACTAGAGGTCGGTTCAGGTTGAATCTTTGTCCTCCATTCCCGTCAACCATTTCATCAGCTCTGAGAGATTCCTTAGCATCTGCCCGTGCAGCTACTTCGCGTGCAACCAAATTTCCCGGCGAGTTCTTTCTGTTTTCTCAGTTGTCGCACAACTTCGATTTGTAGGGTATTACTTCTTTTGAAGAAGATCGAGTCATACACCAACAAACTTAACCTGTTGCCTACACACGGAAGAGAAAAATTGTGAATAATAAAACAAAATTGATTCTTGAATTAGCACAAAAAACTATTGATTGCCAATCCCCGACAACAGTGCCAAACTTTGACGAGCGCAAACGCAATACAAAATTAATGCTCGCTATCCAAAGATAGTTATGATTATCGTCTCCATATGGTTTGGATTTAAACAATGTTCAAGTAATTTATATCTTAACGTTATTCAATATGATTAACACGTTGGTTGGGATGATTAATAACTAAAATTAACTATGAAACTAAAATAATTGACAATTGATCACTGGAAGAAGAGAGTTGATCAACTCTGAAATATAAATAAGAGAAATAAGGGTCGTGACATGATAGGTGCAAGATAGCTATTTGGGACCCAGATCTAGTTCAATTCACTCTAATATTCTAATGATTCTCACGAATTCACTCGATGATTAGTTCAAATGTGTAGTCAAGACTCCTCTCTCGATTAAATCTTAAATCTACTAGGTGAACTAATATAATCATTGTGAAAATATGCAAGCATGCGTTTATGGATTAGTCTTCAGGAACACGTCTCTCGAATATTCTCCTAACTTGATTTAATCAATAATTCAACAAGCTCTTTCAAACACGTAATAAGTGTCGCGCCCCCTTTTTTCCCCGCGGAATCGAGTTTGACATTTCTGAGTCCCTTCCTTTTTGGGATAGGATATGAGACTTCAAGAGTCTCCACCTAACGGATTATGGTGCATTAGGTCACCTAGAGCAAATAATTCATAAAACTAATTTGCATTACCAGAGATCGGGTAAGGGCTTGAAATTACCTTGAGGGGAAGGTGTTAGGCACCCCTCGAGGTCCACAACGGTGGGTCCCGGCCGAACATAATTAAGCGAATTAGTCTTAAAGGCAAATAAAGCAATTTGGATAACTACACATTACTTTAAGCAATATTAAAAAAGGTCCTAGGTATTTTAGCCTATATGATCATTTCCATGCAATACTTGGTAACTTTCCCCAAGTTGGGGTGCTACACATAGTATGAGAGCACATGTCATCATCTTCTTTACTACCCAATTACCATCTTTCAGTTATTACCTAAGCGTTCTAATAGCTTCTAACCTATGCCTTATGCGTGCACTACCCGTCCCTTATCTATGGTCCTAGGTAAGTAGGCATGTATTAAACAGAAACATGCTGAAGCTTGAAATAAATAACCAAACAAACACATAGAGCAGGGTAGCATGAACTAAATCATACTAGTCTAGAAAGAAGTAAACAAAAACCATGGATCAGACAGAAACATGCTAAGGTAAATTAACCACACAAACACATAGAACAGAGTAGGTTAACAGGAAATCAGGCATTCCAGTTGAAAGAGAAATAAACAGGAACCATATGGCAAACAGAAGCATATCAAGGTTTGAAGTAAACTAATCATATAATCACATGGAACAAAACAAGATAATAAGAACTAAGGCATAATAGTTGAGAAAGAGAGGGTTAGGAATCAAGTATCAAACAGAAGCATGTTGAGGTCTATAATAAATTGACTACATAAGCATATAGAATAGAACAAGATAACAGGAATTAAGGCATACTAGTTAGGGAAAAAGTAAATAGGAAGGTGATGGAAATTGGAATCCAAGAGTCTAGTCTTGGCTTTCAGCCGGCTAGACAATACAGCAAATCAGAGTGATAAAAAGAACTCAAGTTGTGTGAGTGTAAGTCTGTAAGTATAGGTTTGTAAGTGTGGGCTTAGTATTTGAAATCAGAATAATGAAAGGATTATATAACATACAGTAGAGTAAACCAAATAAGGCAGGAAAATCAACGGCACACAAATAAGGTATGCAAAAATCAATCAATCAATATAAATCAATTAATAGGACAGAATCACGGAAGTATCACTTAGATTAAGGAGAATCTCATACGAAATTAATTAGCAGACAAGATTGATGTTTAATAAGGTAATCAATAAGTCCAAAAATCACTTATAGGTCGGCCATGACAATCAAAGCCCAGAAATCAAGCCAGTAATATAATTAAGGAAAGTAGTACCAATTACGAATCACATATAAGGAAAGAATAGGTAAAAATCTTTCAGTGAGATATCAGTTTTAAAAAGAAGTACAATTTCAAACCCTAATTAAGCAAGTAAATCAATTAATCAGTTTAATTGACAGCCAAAGTAAATGGGAAAACATTATAGCAAGCAGTAGAATAATTTGAAACCCTAGGGCATAAAGACATAGAGATGAAACTCAAGTAAAACCTGTTGAAAAGGTAAAGGGAGAAAATCAGAGTTAAGCATTTAAACATTCCATGTAGAAACTTCTTAAAAAAATTGAAACCCTTGCTTTTAGGGAAAAACAAAAATCGGTTAACAATAATAGAAAACAACAGAATCTTAAGGAAAAGTGGAAAACAAACTCAAACCGCTTTAGATCTAAAGAGATTTGAACGACTTTAGCCAGAAATAGTTAGGTTATGTAAAGAAATAAACAAGGGTGAGAAAAATCTGGGTTGAACCAGAGATTTGAATCCATAAACACGAAGATATTAGTACTCACGGACATAGGATTGAACACAGACGGATTCATCAAGAACATGAGGGATTTGAACCAAATCTGGTTCGAATCTCTTTGAGATTTCATCAAGCAATACGAAAATCATAACACCAGTAGAGATTGGAGGTCGGGCAAGGCCTGAAATTGAAAAGAAAACCCATGAATTGAAGGGGTTTCAGTGACGTCGGGATAAGGTTAGGAGGAGGTAAGAGAGAAGAGAGGAGGGAGGGGTTTCAAGGGCAGCCGTTTTGGAAGAATGGGTAGGGTTTTGGGGTCGTTTGGTTAATTAAAATGGAAAGAATATCCTGGACCATTGATCTCATGAGATCAATGGCCAGGATTAATTCTAGTCTGGGGCGGGTATGGATCAGGGTTATGGGTTATGGTTTAATGGGTTAATTTAATTGTGTTGGGGTGGAAATTTGGCTTAGGTCTGAAAATCAAATTAAAAGAGGCTATATGTTAAATACCCAATTAATTTGATAAAATAATTTATAAAAATAGCTATTAAATGATAAAAAGTGCTATTTATGCATGAAAATAATTTAAATAATTACTTAATATTACAAAAAATATAAAAGGTCATTTTCGTGTAAAATAAAATAATTATGCACACATGGGCTATTATTGAAAAGTTATTGCAATTATAACCTACAAATGCAAATTCCTTTCAGACCATGATAATTGTCTTTGGACGATTGAGGATGACGTCCTTAGACCATGACGTCCCGGGCCATGATTTGTGCGGTAAAGGATTCGCAAGCCATGAAATGATGTTCTCGGGCTATGAAAATGGTGCCTCCGAACCATGACGCCTTTGAATAATGATATGCAAGCTTGAGGGATCCTCAGGCCATGGCATGGTGTCTTCCGACTATGAGGATGGTGCCTTCAGACTATGACGCCTTCAGACAAGTTGGCGATATTTCAGCCCATGAGGTGCAAAGACATGATGCTAGAAGTAACAAGACAAGGCTTAGTCTTGTATGAAGTTGAGGGCAGAGCTTAGCCCGAGAGAAGAGAACAATGCAAGAGAGACAGTGCTTAGTCCCACGCAAAGAGAAGACAGTGCTTAGCCTTTTGCAAGATTTGGGACAGTGCTTAGTCCCATGCAAGGAGAAGGCAGTGCTTAGCCTTATGCAAATAAGGAGGCATGGTTTAGCCTCATGCAAGATTCAGGACAGTGCTTAGCCCCATGCAAAAAGAAGGTAGTGCTTAACCTTATGCAAGATTCGGGACAGTGCTTAGTCACATGCAAAGAGAAGGCAGTGCTTAGACTTATGCAAGATTCGGGACAGTGCTTAATCCCATGCAAAGAGAAGGCAGTGCTTAGCCTTATGCAAGATTCAGGACAATGCTTATTCCCATGCAAAGAGAAGGCAATGCTTAGCCTTATGCGAATAGGGAGGCAGGGCTTAGCCTCATGCAAGATTCGGGACAGTGCTTAGTCCCATGCAAAGAGAAGACAGTGCTTAGCCTTTTGCAAGATTCGAGACAGTGCTTAGTCCCATGCAAAGAGAAGGCAGTGCGTAGCCTTACGCAAATAAGGAGGCAGGTCTTAGCCTCATGCAAGATTCGGGACAGTGCTTAGCCCCATGCAAAGAGAAGACAGTGCTTAGTCACATGCAAAGAGAAGGCAGTGCTTAGACTTATGCAAGATTCGGGACAATTCTTAATCCCATGCAAAGAGAAGGTAGTTCTTAGCCTTATGCAAGATTCGGGACAATGCTTAGTCCCATGCAAAGAGAAGGCAATGCTTAGCCTTATGCAAATAGGGTGGCAGGGCTTAGCCTCATGCAAAATATAAGGCAATGATTAGCCTTATGAAAAATAGGAGGCAGGGCTTAGCCTCATGCATGATTGAGACATAGCTTAGTCTCATGAAAAATAAAAGTACGAGCGAAGTATTCTTTGCTGACAATATGTTTCATGCGTAGCAATTGCGTCGTTGCGACGATATTTGTCTTGATGATATAGTCCCGCATCCAAAGAAAAATCGTGAGTTTTGTGGGGGGGTTGGTTCGTGCCTCTGCTTGCTCGATATGCTCCGCTCTGTCTGAGGATCCTGTTCAAGCTATTAAGGTAGCATTTGCTAAAGCAAAGTTTCTTTTTCAAAAGCATGCGTGCATAATTTCAAAAGACGTAGTAGTATATAGTTTAGAAATTAGTTAGATGAACCAGTAACTGTGACATAATCAGAGACACTGCAACTTCTCCTGCCGTAGAATTTTGAGGGTCCTCCTCAAAGTTCTACGCCAGTTAACTAGATGATCTTTCTGGCTGCTTCATACGCTAAGGTTGGCTGAACTTGCTTTGGAATTTTGAGGGTCCTCCTCAAAATTCTCCCCGGTTTCTGATTGTGAGGGAAATGAAAATTTGATTGAATTGTGACCGAACCCACAGGGCTGCCTACATATCCCCTCTTAAACGGGAATCAGGTCGAGCGTTATTCAATTTACATCATGTGGAGGAACATAAAAATGATTTTCCACATAATATCTTTTGACTGCATCTGAATAGATTGGCTTTGGCCAGATTTCCCCGTCCATCTCTGCGAGTATGAGTGCTTCTCTTATCAGTACTCTGTGAACCATGTAAGGACCTTGACAGTTGGGAGATAATTTCCTTTTGGCTTCATCTTGATGCGGGAAGATCTTTTTCAGCACCAGCTGCCCCGGTGTGAACTGTCTTGGCTTGACTCTTTTGTTGAAGGCTCTGGACATTCTATTCCGATAAAGATGACCATGACATACTGCGTTCATCCTGTTTCCATCTATGAGAGATAGTTGCTCATAACGGCTTATTAACCATTCTGCGTCGCTGAGTTCGACTTCTTGTATGATTCTCAAAGAAGGAATTTCCACTTCGACTTGAATGACGACTTCAGTACCATAAACCAACAAATAGGGAGTTTCCCCAATTGATCTACGGATTGTGGTACGGTATCCCAGTAAGGCAAATGGTTACCTTTCGTTCCATTGCTTGTGGTTCTCTACCATTTTTCTTAGTATCTCTTTGATGTTCTTATTGGCAGCCTCCACGGCTCCGTTCATTTGAGGCTTGTATGCTTTGGAATTCTTGTGCTTGATTTTGAAAGTTTCACACATGGCTTTCATCAAATCGCTGTTTAGATTGGCGGAATTTTCAGTGATGATGGACTCTGGAACCCCAAATTGACAAACAATCCGATCTCTGACAAAATACGTGACGACTTTCTTAGTTACAATTTTGTAAGATGCAGCTTCAACCCATTTAGTGAAATAATCGTATGAACCTATGCCCGTTCGAAGCAGTGGGTTCGATTGGACCAATGACATCCATTCCCCAGGCAGCAGAAGGCCAAGGTGCGCTTGTTGCATTATGTTCGTTTGGTGGCACCTGTATCATGTCTGCATGTATCTGGCATTGGTGGAATTTTTTGACATATCGGATGCAATCTGTCTCCATAGTCATCCAAAAGTGTCCGGTCCTGAGTATCTTCTTGGCTAAGACAAAATCATTCATATGTGGGCCGCAGGTTCCGGCATGTATCTCTTCGAGCAATTTTGGAAGCCTCTTTGGCATCAACACACCTTAACAGTCCTAGATCAAGAGTTCTTCTGTACAGAATTCCTCCGCTTTGCAAGAAGTGATTGGACAGTCTCCGAAGTGTGCGTTTGTGAGTATGGTTTACATGCTCCGGGTATTCTCCTTTTGCCAAATATACCTTGATGTCGTGGAACCATAGATTTACATCTGTTTCTTCTTCAACATGGGCACAATATGCCGGCTGATTATGGATCCTTATTGGAATGTGATCGATGAAGTTCTAGTCTGGATGTTGTATCTTTGATGACAAAGTAGCCAATGCGTTAGCAAACTCGTTTTGAATTCTTGGGACATGTCGAAACTCTATTTTTGTGAACCTCTTCTTCATTTCTTGCACATGATGCAGATATGGTAATATCTTGGAATTCCTGGCAGCCCATTCTACTTTCACCTGATGTACCAGCAAGTCTGAATCACCGATCACCAGCAGTTCCTGAATATTCATGTCAACGGCCAGGTTAAGCCCTAATATGCAGGCTTCATATTCCTCCATATTGTTGGTGCATGAGAATCAAAGTTTTGCTGACATCAGGTAATGCTGGTCGGTTTCTAATACCAAGTCAGCCCCGATACGGACTCCTTTAAAATTTGTCGCTCCGTTGAAACATATTCTCCAACCGACGTAGGCTTCAAAAATATCCTCTTCTACAAATGATACCTCTTCATCAGGAAAAAACATTTTTAGGGGTTCGTATTCTCCTCCTACAGGATTTTCAGCAAGATGATCTACCAATGTTTGTCCTTTGACTTCCTTCTGAGTTACATAGATGATGTTGAACTCACTCAACAATATTTTCCACTTGGCCAACTTCCTAGTAGGCATGGGCTTCTGAAATATGTAATTCAGGGGATCCATCCTCGAAATGAGGTATGTGGTATAGGCACAGAAGTAGTGCCTCAATTTTTGAGTTGTCCAGGTTAGAGCACAACAAGTGCGTTTCAGCAGGGAATACCATGCTTCATATGGTGTTAACTTCTTACTCAAGTTATATATGGCTTGCTCCTTTCTTCCTGTCTCATCATGTTGTACCAAAACACAACCGAAAGACCCATCTAACACCGCAAGGTAGAGTAGTAGTGGTCTACCAGGTTCTGGCGGGACTAAGACTGGTGGTGTGGACAGGAATTCTTTGATCTTGTCAAAAGCCTTTTGACAATCCTCGGTCCAACTAGTTGTGGCATCCTTCTTCAACATTTTGAAAATCGGTTCACATATCACTATGGATTGTTCTACGAAACGACTGATGTAATTGAGGCATCCCAAGAAACTCATCACATCCTTCTTGTTCTTTGGTGGTGGTAGTTCCTGGATAGCTTTAACCTTTAACGAGTCCAACTCTATTCCTCGGTGGATGACGAAGAATCCTAACAATTTTCTGGCAGGAACCCCGAATGCACACTTTGCGGGGTTTAGCTTTAGATTGTACTTCCACAATCGATCAAAGAACTTCCTCAAATCTACTATGTGATCTGTGTCCTTCTTGGATTTGATGATGACGTCTACAACATACACCTCTATTTCCTTATGTATCATATCATGGAAGATAGTTGTCATGGCCCTCATGTAGGTGGCCCCAGCATTGTTCAGACCGAACGAAATCATTTTGTAATAGTACACCCCCATGGTGTAATGAAGGCTATTTTCTATGCTTCTTCTTCGTCCATCCAGATATGATGATAACCCGCAAAGAAATCCACAAAGGATTGGAGTTCATGTTTGGCGCAATTGTCGATCAGAATGTGTATATTTGGTAGTGGGAAATCATCCTTGGGATTGCTCTATTTAGATCTCGATAGTCTACACACACCCTGAATTTCCCATCTTTTTATGAAATCGGTACAATGTTGGCTAACCAGGTTGGGTACCCAACTACCCTGAGGACTTTGGCTTTGATCTGCTTGGTGACTTCCTCCTTGATTTTCAGGCTCATGTCTGGTCTGAACTTTCTGAGCTTCTACTTCATTGGCGGACACATTGGATTTGTAGGTAACTTGTGAGCTATTATGGATGTGCTCAATCCTGTCATATCATTATATTACCATGCAAAGATATCCTCATACTCTTTTAGTAAACGAGTGTATTGTTCGTTCTCTGATGGAGATAAGTGGATGCTTATGCGAGTTTCTTTGATGGTTTCATAGTCTCCCAAATTGACTATCTCGGTTTTGTCTAGGTTGGACTTAGGCTTGTTCTCAAAGTTCCCAACTTCTCTGATAATTTCCTCGGGTATCACATCTTCTTCTTCTTCTATTTCTTCTGAATCACTGTCCTTCTGTTGCGATGTCTCATTATATGTCACAGTCGTTGGTTCATCAAGATAAGAAATAGTAATGTTGTATAGAGAAAGATATGAAAGAAAATAGTAATAATAAAACATCAAGCCATTGATAAATATTAAAATGTCAAACAAAGCGATTTTTAATAACTCAAACAACATTTTTCGTAATGAAACACTGAAAATATTTTAAAACAAAATGCTCAAGAAGAATTATTTTCAAAATAAATGATGCGAGTAGCCATGCTACCCCAGAACTCGTCGGGCCCTTGATGGTCTTACAGTCCAGTTCTTGAGAAATGATACTCTCCCCACAGCTTGGATAGTAGGGCCTTCCTCCTCCTCCTCCTCAACGATCACACAACAGTCCATATCATCATCTTCCGAGAATAAATTCCTTAAAGTCGCCAATGCTTCTTCTTCCTCCGATCCCCATATGATATCGGCCTGATGGAAGGTCTGACTTAAGTGTGGCACGGGTTGCTTAAGAGGGTAGTATGGACCACGCCACAGTGGTGACCAATTTCGATATTCTTGCTAGGTGTACGTATATCCTAGCCCAAAAGTGGTACCATGGCGCTTTGGTTGTATTGTCTTGGAGATACCCTTAAGATCTTTACCAAGCCCCTTGTCGGGCTCGTACCCTCTCCATTCTAGCATGCTTGCTATCTTGCTAATCCACCAATTATCCTTATCGATCGCGTTAACACGCTCGATACGATGGTAGGTTTCTCCACCTAACTTCCTTCTATTTTCCACCACTGGAACAATCTGATTGGTGTAGATGGGGTTGCTCCCATCTCTATGGATGATTACTTCTTGATGGTTCCACTCGAACTTCACAGCCTAGTGAAAAGTAGATGTTACAGCCCCAGCGACATGTATCCACGATCGTCCCAATAGCAGATTGTAGGAGGCGGATATGTCAAGTACATGAAATTTTACATCAAACCATGTAGGACCCATCTGCATGCAGAGATTAGTTTCTCCAAGGGTAGCACTTTGAGACCCATCAAATGCTTTCACATTCATAGTTCCCTCTTGTATATCATGTAGGCCTTTGCCCAACCTCTTCAGTGATGTCAATGTAAAATATTGAGGCTGGATCCTCTGTTAATCAGAACTCTAGCAATAAACTTATCTTCACATTGCACTATGATGGGTAGTGCCCGGTTGTGATTCAACCCTTCAGGTGGCAGCTCGTCTTCATGGAAAGTGATTTTGTGGTTTTCTAGCACCTGCCCCACCATATTGGCCATTTCTCCACTAGTGATATTTTTGGGCACATATGCTTCATTCAACATCTTCATTAGAGCATTCTTGCGTGTCTCAGAATTTTGCAACAATGATAGGATGGATATCTGGGCGGGAGTTTTGTTCAGATGGTCAACAACAGAATACTCCCTTGCTTGTACCTTCCTCCAGAGGTCATTTGGACCAATCTCAACAACGGGCGGTTTGCTGGAACCCTTCTTACTGGTTTCTCCCAAATGTTACGGTGTATAAATCCTCCCAGTTCTGGTCATTCCTTGTGCAACGCCAGAATCTTCCATCTTCGACTTTCCTTTTCTTCTAGCCTCGGACAAATAATCCCAAGGTACAACATTGGAAGTGAAGGGTGGTGTGGATTCCACCGTTACAGTGAAAGGTGTGGCCACCCCTTTCTCAAATGGAACGGGTGGTGCTGCTGTTGGGGTCACTTCTACTTCAAAAGGAACCGATGAGGCTACCTCGACTTCAACTGGAGACAATACTTGCACCACAATGGGATTGAGCGTGAATGTAGGTTTCTTAGGATCATCACCTTCTCTGATAAACCCGATTGATCCCTTGGGATCCCTCTCTTCATCAGTTTCTATCACATTGATCCCTTCGCCCCTATGATATGGGAGGGGATTGTTGCGAACGTTGGGAGAAACTTCCTTCACCTGTATGACCTTATTATCGATCAATGTCTGGATCTTGTCTTTCAACCTTTCATACAATTGGTCAATGGGTTCAGCAATAGCGGTGTACTGTTTGGGTGGTTTGCGGTCAAAATTAGGCCTGGGTCTTTAGTAGTTTGGACGAGTTGGAGGTGACTGATAGTAGGATGGTTGGGAATTATTGGTATGGTAGGCAGGAGCAGGTTGGGAATATCTGGGAGGTGAGGGTTGGTACGTGGGTGGAGGCATTTGGTATTAAAAGGGAGTTTTTGGGCCTTGGGCAACCTTTACTGTTCCCACTTCTTTCTTCTTTGATATACCACCTTATTGTAAGGCTTTGTTTGTGGCCTGCAGTGACTCTAAATTCATCACCAATCATCTTTTAATTCCCTCCTCGATCCTTTCTCCGAGCTTGATGATATCGGAGAACTTATGATTCTCAATAACCATTAGCTTTTCATAATATTGCGGATCATGTGCCCTGACAAAGAACTTGTTCATATGTTCCTCATCTAACGCCGTCCTGACCTTTGCTGCTTCCGACCTCCACCGAGTAGCATACTCGCGGAAAGTCTCGGTTGGCTTCTTCTTTAAATTCTGGATATAGAAAACATCCGGTGCATTTTCTGTATTGAATTTGAACCTGTCCATGAAATCTGACGCCATGCTCACCCAATTAGCCCATTTCATGGGATTCTGGCTTATGTACCAAGACATGGCATCACTGGTAAGGCTCCTCATGAAAATATTCATGCGAATCCTTTCGTATTTTCCGACCCCCACGAGCTTGTCATAATAAGTTCTCAGATAAACCTTGGGATCACCCAATCCATCAAACATTTTGAACTTGGGAGGTTTGTAACCCTCCGGCAGTTCCACATCTGGTTGTATGCACAAATCCTCGTAATTAAGACCTTCTATTCCTTTACCTCCTTCAATACCCTGAACTCGACTTATCAGCTTCTTGAGTTCCTCAGCCATGTTTTTGATGAGCTGGTCCTTCTCGGCGGATTCATGTTTATAGGAGATTGGTTGAGTGGAGTGAGGTAGGGTTTCCATGTATATAGGGTTGTTCTGGTGAATGTCAGGAGTTTGGGTATCGTGATTATCATTAGTTGAGTTTTGGAAGTTTGGGGATAATTTATGGGGTATTTTGAGGGGTGTGATAGGTGGTTTGTGGGTATTGAGGAGGGATATATTGATTTTTAGGAGGGGTTGTATACTGATGAGGTGCGAGAGGATTATGCGGGCATTTGTTAGGTGTGTTCTGAGGTGGTATAGGGTTTTGGGTATTTGGGTGATTGACATCTGGGATGTTCAGTGTGAGGGAAAGATTTTCAAAGCTACGGACCTGCTCAAGATCACCCTGGAGTTCAAGTATTTTCTGCTCAAGTCGTGAAACCACATCATTTGGGGCCTGAGTACCCCGATCATCGGAAGCTTCCGCATTCTCAACATGTGTTGTGTTGTCTTTTCTGATGTCGTTCATATCATCCATTTTTTCTTTTCCTTTGCCTTTTGGTAGACTTGGATGATGAGAAGGTAGAGGTCCCCTGGATCTAGTATGGTAAGCTGATGATGCCAGTATGCGTGAACCAACCTTGGGGAATGGGAATAATCAAAAAGAAAGAAAAAACAAAAGGTAGCCAAGTCAGTAAGAATTCTAAAAAGAGTATTTGTAGTATTTAAACACATATTGCGGAAATATAAATTCGCGTCTTAATTTGGGAGCCTTGTTGTGCCCGAGGTAGGCCTAGGGACAAGTTGATTTGGAGAACTTAAGTGCCAATAATTGCCTCATTTCATTAATGTAAAAAAATAGATGAATCTAAAGCGACACTAAGATAAGTCACTTATGGCACTTGGCCTTATTACATTTGATAAAGAAAATAAATCTACTCTACTTGGTCCTAGAAGGACCTTCCCCAGGCTTGATCTTCCTGGCTCCATCGATCAGGTTCCCCAGTTCGCGCATGCCCAATAGCAGGTATGCCCTTTCTAGATTCCCTCCTTCGCTTCCCTCACCATTCTAGCAGTCGGCGACTCTCTTCCTTGTCTTCTCCTCCAGCTCCATCAATCCCTGCTCCAGATACTCCAACCTTTCATTAGATTTGATAGCCAATTCCCTCCACTCATTGATTAGTTTCATATCTGTCTCGTGTATCTCCATATGCTCAGCCTCGGATTCATGAATCCTTTTGCGCAGTTTGTTGTATTTCACTTGGGCCTCAACAACTTCATCTATGGCCCTATTTCCTTGACCGATTCCCAGCTCAACTATCCCTGCTATGCTGTCTTCCAACCATGACAGGTAAAAGCGTACATGCCCTGCGTGATACCTGTCTGGCTCGATAGTGTCCTTTTCTACAATAATCTTTGAGTGCCACATATGCTTAGCTTCACACTTGTATGGGATGTCGTCATACTGAAATTATGCCCGGTAATGACTCATTTTAGCAACTCGCGGTATGATCTACTTCCTTCCTTCCTGTCTCATAACCTTGATGGGAACATAAGGGTATATGCCTCTTAAACCGATCAACACCAAATGCGGAGCTTCCCTAGATGTTATGATGAACTCGTCAGTGGGGAACCATTCGAACATCCATTGAACCTGATCCTCAGTCAAATTGTCGAAAACCTGCACCCATTCTGTAGGACTCTCTAGTTGAGAAAACCTGTCAGGGATATAGGTAATTCTCTTAGGGTTATGGAAATCTATATGATCATTCCACGGCCTTCGTGGAAACTCTTGACAGTATTGACCTTTCTGAAGATGCTCCAATAACCAAATCTGTAGTAGCAGATTACAACCTTCAAAGTGTTTGAACCCCTTCTGGCAGCGATCCAAAGACCGATATATGTCAGCTAGGATCATAGGAACAATGGTGTACGTTTGCCCCTCAATTCCTTCCATTAAAGTTTTGGCCACCATAGCCAGTATGGTGTGAACTATGTCCCCTTGCATTGGGAACACTATCATACCCAGGAAGCAGACGATGAACACAAAAACCCTGCGGTGAATATGACCCAAGGAAGTGATAGAAAATTCATCATGGAAGATATGGTAGGACTTGCTATGACCATATTGTTCATAGAGGTAGTCAAAGGGTATGTAGGACTTCTTCAAGCATTCCAAATTGTCATTCTTTTTCAAACCCATCATTTTCAGAAATCCCCTAACGGTACGGTTTTATGGTACCAATAAACCGGGTCTGTCCCAAGGTAGCCCAGTGAATCCCCCTATTTCTTCCAAGAGAGGGGTCATTTCTATGTTTCCAAAGCGAAACACAGATCTTTCACTGTCCCTGAACATTGTGGCAGCTTCAATCAACATATTATTTGGTTGAATGTCCAATAGAGAAGGCAAATTTCCCAGGACCTTCTTCACATGATTTTTGTCACTTGATGTAAGATCTTCCCACCAAATCTAGCAACAATGGTGGTATGCTACGGACCATGCCGAACCAGGGGACTTCGTGCCTCATTTTATGCAAAACAAATAAGGTTAGGCCCTTTCCCCCCTCCAGATTCGACTATTAATACATCAATGATTAGCATATTGGCACTTATTTCTCAAAATTAATGCATAGATCGTGGTTGCGTCCGTTGGGATTATGGAGACCCTAGTGGACTTTTGGACAAGTCTTGTCTTAAAGGGTTATTATGTGGACATCATATTAACCCTGGCTAGGTTTGACCATGATGCATGTATAATTAATCATAGTAAGGTTTATATAGAGGTCTAGACCGGTACCCTCAAGCGGACAACTTAGGGGGAAAGGCACGGAACCGTCGACTGCACCACTGATCGACTAGTTTTACCACAAATAAGCCTTTCCGAATTGAAAGGGTAATATATAGGAAGAGCGCAAACACTCATCAAGTGTTGCTATGGTATTGATTAACACGAGTGGAATATGATGTTGAGCATGATTTATGCAACAGTGAATAGCATGTTGTCGCATATTTGCACGTTAAAAAAAATGATAAATGCGGTATTTAATATTGAAAGGCGTTTAAGAAAGAAAATAAGGAGACAAGTCAGTTTCTGTAGTGAAAGAAATCATAAATGCTTGAAAATAGGCAATTAAATTCACATAAAAGGGAAAGGGAAATGGTGCGCACGTATTAACAGAATTGAAGCATGCTTAAAGACTAATTCACAAAAGACCAAGTTCGTTATGGTAAGAGCCTAAGGGTTATCTCCAGCAGAGTCGCCATGCTGTCGTGCCCCCTTTTTTCCTCGCGGAATCGGGTTTCGACATTTCTGAGACAACTCCCTTCCTTTTTGGGATGGGTATGAGACTTGAAGAGTTGCCGCCTAACGTACTATGGTGCGCTAGGGCACCTAGAGCAAATAACTCATAAAACTAGTTTGCATTACCAGAGATCGGGTAAGGGATCAAAATTACCTTGACGGGAAGGTGTTAGGCACCCCTCGAAGTCCACAACGGTGGGTCCCAACAGAACTTAATTAAGCGAATTAGTCTTAAAGGCAAATAAAGCAATTTGGATAACTACACATTACTTTAATCAAGATTAGAAGGGGTCCTAGGTTTTTTAGCCTATAGTATCATTTCCATGCAATACTTGGTAACTTTCCCCAAGGGGGTGCTACACATAGTATTAGCGTACATGTCATCATCTCCTTTACTACCCAATTACTATCTTTCAATTATTACCTAAGCGTTCTTATAGCTTCTAACCCATGCCGTATGCGTGCACTACCCGTCCCTTACATATGGTCCTGGAGGTGTTTAGGACCTCTATTTAAGGTAGTTCTAGACCGACCTAGGTTTCTTAAAATGAGAAAAGCTAAGCGACAAACAAAATTCAGATAGGAATATCATATAGGGAGCAAATAAGGGCTCATGTTAACCTCCACAAATAACAACAAATGCACGTAGTTCAAATAACAAATTTTATTAATTAAGTCCCTATAGGCAGGATATCTGTATGAGCATAAACAGAGTGTAAGATAACAGTTTTATTAAAGCGAGCAGCGGTACCTATCAGTTTGCCTACTGATTTTGTTAAAACTCTGAATCCGAGCAAATTTCAAGCAGTAAGAGATCACAGTTTTTAGACCCGGAATTCCTATAAGTTTGCCTAAGTGATAACCAAAACGGAATCCTATAAGCATGGTATCTAAAATTGTTAATTATAGATTATGGTTTATAAACGAGTTACTGATTTTTACAGGCAGATTTTTATTTCTTAGATCCTATAGACATTCTTTCTAATTTACAGAATTAGTTAACTCATATAGGCGTGATTTCTAGGTGTTATAACTGATTTATTTATTTCATATAAACATGCTTTCTAATTTACAAAATTAGTTAACTCCTATAGGCATGATTTCTAGGTGTTAGAACTGTTTTATTTTTTATATCTCCTATAGGCATGGATTATATGTGGGCAGAAACATCAACAAATTGCCAGGCAAGTTCAATAATTTACACAAAGAAGATCCTATTTACATTATCTCTAATGCACGTTGAGATTGAGAATATGCGTAGAACATGTATTCTTAATGCAGAATTGACAGAACAACCTATAGGCAGGATCACTAGTAGTATGCACATAAGGAATCACCACAATGGATCTATAGGCAGGATTTCTACCCAAGTTTGAACAAAGATATATAGAAACCCCCAAGCTTTTATCAATAACCCCATATCGTTTTATTACAAAGATTATTACTACAGTCCAATATTAATGAATTACATAATACTGTCAATTACACTATAGGGAGCCTTAGTAGGCCCAATATAAACCTGGAAACCAGGCCTTCAATCAAAGAAAGTATAAAGTATATAGGTGGTCCATCCATGATACACAAAGTAGGATTTTGGTGTGTCAAAGTTCCTAAGGGTCTCAGGGACTCCGAGCAATGCTCACACCAGAAACTTTCTCAGAAAAACAGTTGTAAAAGATTGGAAGACAATCCCCAATGTGTCAGAGTTCGTAGGAGTCTCAAGGACCCTAGGCAGTGCTCACATGGTAGGAACCTAGATAACTAAGAGTAGGAGTTTGATAATAGTGTATAAGGGGTAGGGGCCGTTTAAGAAAACAATTTGAATTTTCAGGAGCAATCAGAAACAGAACTCTACCTAGACAAGCAGAATCTGAACAGATTGGTATTGGTTCGGATATAAATATTGTACCTGTAATTAAAGCAATCACAAAAGAGCAGGGACACTCGAATTACAGACATAATTTACCATACATGCTTGCAATATCTAAACATGTTCAGAATAGGGAACATATAACTGAATCAAACAAGGTTCACATTACTGAAGATTACTTAGTTTATTAATTATCACTAGGTAAGACCATATAGGCATGTATTAAACATAAACATGCTGAAGCTTGAAATAAATAACCAAACAAACACATAGAGCAGGGTAGCAAGAACTAAAGCATACTAGTCTAGAAAGAAGTAAACAGAAACCATGGATCAGACAGAAACATGCTAAGGTAAACTAACCACACAAGCACATAGAACAGAGTAGGTTAACAGGAATTAAGGCATTCCAGTTGAAAGAGAAATAAACAGGAACCATATGGCAAACAGAAGCATATCAAGGTTTGAAGTAAACTAATCATATAATCACATGGAACATAAAAAGATAATAAGAACTAAGGCATAGTAGTTGAGAAAGAGATGGTCAGGAATCAGGTATCAAACAGAAGCATGTTGAGGTCTGTAATAAACTGACTACATAAGCATATATAATAGAACAAGATAACAAGAATTAAGGCATACTAGTTAGAGAAAATGTAAACAGGAAGGTGATGGCAATTGCAATCCAAGAGTCTAGCTTTGGCTTTCAGCCGGCTAGACAATGCAGTAAATTAGAGTGATAGAAATAACTCAAGTTGTGTGAGTGTAAGTGTGTAAGTGTAGGTTTGTAAGCATGAGCTTAGTGTTTGAAATCAAAATAATGAAAGGATTATATAACATACAGTAGAGTAAACCAAATAAGGCAGGCAAATCAATGGCACACAAATAAGGTGTGCAAAAATCAATTAATCAATCAATACAAATCAATTAATAGGATAGAATCACGGAAGTATCACTTAGATTAAAGAGAATCTCATACGAAATCAATTAGCAGACAAGATTGAGGTTTAATAAGGTAATCAATAAGTCCAGAGATCACTTATAGGTCGGTCATAACACTCAAAGCCTAGAAATTAGGCCAATAATATAATTAAGGAAAGTAGTACCAATTACGAATCACATATAAGGAGAGAATAGGTAAAAAACCTTCAGAGAGATCAGTTTTAAAAAGAAGTACAATTTCAAACCCTAATTAAGCAAGTAAATTAATTAATCAGTTTAATGGACAGCTAGATTAAACGGGCAAACATTATAGAAAGCAATAGAATAATTAGAAACCCTAGGGCATAAAGACATAGAGATGAAACTCAAGTAAAACCAGTTGAAAAGGTAAAGGAAGAAAATCAGAGTTAAACATTCCAAACATTTTTGCAGAAACTTCTTTAAAAATTTGAAAAGTGGCAAACAAACTCAAAGCGCTTCAGATCTAAAGAGATCTGAACGGATTTAGCCAGAAATAGTTAGGTTATGTAAATAAATAAACAGATGTGAGAAAATCTGGTTTGAACCAGAGATTTGAAGCCATAAACAGGAAGATATTGGTACTCACAGACATAGGATTGAACACAGACAGATTCATCAAGAACATGAGGGATTTGAACCAAATCTGGTTCGAATCTCTTTGAGATTCCATCAAGCAATACGAAATCATAACACCAGTAGAGATAGGAGACCGGGTAAGGCCTGAAATTGAAGAGAAAACCCATGAATCGAAGGGGTTTCAGTGACGGCGGGCTAGGGTTAGGTGGAGGGTGAGAGAGAGGAGAGGGGGGAGGGGTTTCAAGGGCGACCGATTTGGAAGAATGGGTAGGGTTTTGGGGTCGTTTGGTTAATTAAAATGGAAAGAATATCCTGGACCGTTGATCTCATGAGATCAACGACCATGATTAATTCTAGGCTAGGGCGGGTATGGATCAGGGTTATGGGTTATGGGTTAATGGGTTAATATAATTGGGCTGGGGTGGAAATTGGGCTAAGGTCCGAAAATAAAATTAAAAGAGGCTATATGTTAAATACCTAATTAATTTGATAAAATAATTTATAAAAATAGCTAATAAATGATAAAACATGTTATTGATGCATGAAAATGATTTAAAATAATTACTTAATATTATAAAAATATAAAAGGTCATTTTCATGTACAATAAAGTAATTATGCACATATGGGATATTATTGGAAAGTTATTGCAATTATAACCTACAAATATAAATATAATCATGCGCAAAATAATTAAAAATTAATAGAAATATAAAGGATAAAATTATTATAAAATCATTTTTGATGCAATTAGTAATTATTTGGAAAATAAAATAATGGAATAAATTAATTAAAAATCCTTTTAAAATTATAGAAAATTATGGAAAAGTATTAATTGATGCTCATGCATTGTTTTGAAAGTATATATGCATTTTGGAAATGGGAAAAATTGGGTATCAACAATAAGCAAGTAAAATGCAGTGATTAGAATGCAAACTATGACTAAAACACGGGTTTCTAGCCTACCATCAATTATGTAGGAAAACGACGTATATGTGAGGTGACGAGTGTATATGCGCTGTCATGGGGTTAAAGCATGCGAGATTCATCTATTTACTTCCATGTCTTTATTTATTCAATGTTATCTCTTGTTACAAGCCTTATTACTACATGTTCTTACTTGTCATCCATGATTTACTTATTATTCTTTGTTTGATTGTATGCTTTACTTGTTATTTGCTATTTAATTGTTACTTGTATAGATTTGTTCATTTCTCACTTAATATCTGCTTACCTACTACATGCTTCTAATTGCTTTAATCATATCTTTTTGTTGCATCATAAACTTCGTCGAGGTTAGGATCGGTACTTACAGAGTACATGGGGTCGATTGTACTTATGCTACACTTGTGCAGATACCAGTTAGTACCAGTAGCTTGTAGAGGATTTCTTTCCCAAATCGACTTTGAGCAGGAGACTTGAGGTAGAGCTGCTGGTGTTCGTAGTCCCTGAAGTCCCCTTCTATTTTGCCTTTATTGTTTACCTTATTTTAAACAGTTGTATTTCGTTCAGACATTATTTGTAGAACTATAGAATGCTCATGTATTCATGACTTCAGATTTCTGGGATATGCTTTGACTACGTTACATTGTAATTATCAAATCTATTTTAGACTACTGCAGTCTCATATTATTAACGTTCTGTTCTAAATTATTGAAACTGGTTCGGTAATTAGCTAATATTGGCTTGCCTAGAAAGTGCACGTTAGCCGCCATCACGACCCTACGTATGGAATTTCGGGTACCGAAAAGTTGGTATCAGAGCACTAGGTTGCCTAGGTCTCACGAGTCATGAGCAAGCTTAGTAGAGTCTGTACTTAACTTCTATAGGCTATAGGGCTTTAGGAAAATTGCACTTTTTTCTTTCTCTATCGTGCGCCTTTATTCTATCACTGAAGTTTGAAACATTTTATTTTTGTTCTCTCGCAGATGGTGAGGACACACACAATATCCATTGCCGGGAAAGAGCTGGAGCCCTACGTTGCAGCAATTAGCAGGGTAGGTGTCAGGGCCGAGGTAGGGGTTGAGGCTGAGATCAGCCTAGAGCACGTGCAACAACACCCATTATAGAGCCTCAGATCAAGTATGAGGAGGATATCTTTGTTCAGACCACACCAGTTGAACCACCTCATGTCTGGAAGGCATTCATTGCTACTCTTGTACTTCATGATGCCCTAGTCCGTTTAGTGGGCTTATGGAAAGTGTGGCTCCGTCTAGAGTATTTCCTATGGCACCAGTTGTCTCTTAGGCTGGGGAAGGATCCGAGGCTGCCACTACTCATACTTTGGAGTAGATGTCTCCCATGTTGTAGAACCCCAAAAAAATTTCGAAATACTTAAGCATTATTAAGAAAGTTGATGTGTGCTAATTACATTATTTTGTGTGCAGACGAGGACGATTCATATGATGGATATTAATTAGATATTATAATAAGTGTACGAGGCTTTATATAAGTGATGTGGGGTCTAAGGAGAGCCCTAAGTCTAAGTCAAGTTGGAAATTACATGATAGACTAAAGTTTCAAATGAGTACGCACAAGTCCTAACTTTGGACGAGCATATCTGTCATGACCCAAATTCCTATTCAGGTCGTGATGGCGCCCAACACCGGAGTCAGGAAAGCCAACACTAGTTTGCTAACGAAATTACTTAAATTAATGAGATGCTCAAATACTCGTCCAGTTTTAATTTAAGGAGTCATTAAACGAAAGTGAAGAAGTGAGGCAAAGTGATTTAAAGTACTCAAAAATCGTTTGCCAGCATAACACAAAGTAGCATAATACTAGTGAATCAACTACGTATGCCAAGACCTAGTGTCACAAGTCTACATACGACTAGTGGAATACACAAAATAAACAAAATAGATGTACAACTGTCTGGAAGGATAGACAAAATATCCAACAAATAATGGAAACTCCACAGTGCTGCTGAGGAACGCCAGGAAGAGCAGCTCACCGTGTAGTCTAATCCCAGTAGTACTCTCAGCGACGGACACCTGAATGATGACCAGGTGCGACAGCCTCAGAACCTGTACAATTAAGTACAGAAGTGTAGCATGAGTACATATAAACAAATATGTACCCAGTGAGTATCCCGTCTAAACTCGAAGAAGTAGTGAAGATAGGTAGACGTGATACTTACTAGGGTCAATAATCAATAATATGAATAAATAAGGGTAGACAGGAAAAGTAGTCATGAAATCACAAGGCATGAAGTATCAATTATATAAAACTGCAATTTTATTCTCACGAGCCAAATAGTAATTACCACAAAAGTCTCAAATCCCCCTTACACGTGGGGTAAATTATTTAATAATAACAAGACTCTCAGTCAAATACATAGCACATAGCATGCCGAAGCGTACGACCAAAGCGACGTAAAAATAAATGTGCACTGCCGAGGGTCGAGCGGCACGAACAATAGATGCATCCATTACCCCACTCGCGAATCGATCATGCGATGCGGTTGACATAAATATAGGGCTACCCCGCTCGCGAATCATACATACGACACGGATGCTCGTAGACATACACAGAATTTGTCAGGAAATTCAGGAATTTATCATGGATTATTCTTAAATTCAGAGATTTAGGCACTTAAACTTACACAAAGCTTCCTAATATTCTCATGTAAATTTCAAGGATAATAAGCAACCAGGAACACATGTAAAAATACAGGTAAGGCACATAAAGGCATGCTTGTGAAATCCTAAATTCTACCTGACACAACAGAGTAGTAGCTACGCACGGACTCTCGTCACTTTGCGCGTACATAGCCCCCGCAAATAAGGACAATTCAATCATTTACATTTACCTGTGGGGACAATTCCCTCTTACAAGGTTGGAAAGGAGACTCACCTCGCGTAGAATCAACTTCCCGGTCAAGAACGCGCCCGAAACTCCAAACTTTACACCCGAGGACTCGAAACTAGTCAAATGATATATATAAATGTGTCAATGCATGCTCAAAGTATGGAAATTCTCCTACTTATTTAGTAAATTCACTATTCTTGAACAAATCCTAAAATACACCCCCGGGCCCACACGCTCGGATTCCGGAAATTTTCGAAGATAACACTCACCCATAGCCTAAGGATCATTACTAACTGGTTTTTGCATGATGTCATGGTAGAAAAGTGGTGAAATTCCCTAAAGTTCATCAACCCTATGTTTTTACTCTAACTCCTTTGATTTCCACTAATTAGATGTTAATCTACCTAAGTTTTGGCTTAATAATCTAACATTTAGATGGAAAATACTTACCTCTTAGTAGCTAGGTCGAATACCCTCTTGAAAGCTCTCAAAATCGCCAATGGAGGAGAAGAAATGGTGAAAAATGGCCAAATCCCATATTAAATGAGATCACTGCCTTCAGTGATGTCGCACCTGTGGCTCGACGACGACACCTGCGGTCTCGTACCAGCGACCAAATGGTCGCACCTGCGGAAATGGCCAAGGAGGCCTGTGGCGGCACCTGCGGAAGAAATCCTGCACCGGCGGGTCCGCACCTGCGGGAGAAGGCCCGCACCTGAGGTTTTGGGAAAACTCCCCTGGGGTCGCACCTGCGATGGCTTGACCGCAGGGGCGGTATCACACCTGCGATGTGGGCAACCGCACCTGCGGTCACACCAGATCTGGTGCACCAGCAGCTGAAGTTGCTAGTTTTTAGCCTCGTGGGGGTGTCCAGGAGGCATCTGGGCCTACCCGAGCCCCCGCGCAATTATACCAACAAGTCCTAAATCATATTACGGACTCGCTCGAGCCTTCAGAACACCCAAAACAACGCTAGAACTCAAAATCACCTCTCAAAACCCCTAGAATAAAACTTAAAAATTTCTAAGTTCTTGATTTCTATAACAACGCGCCAGACCGACCTATACTACTCGGAATGACACCAACTTTTGCAGGAAAGTCACAAATGACATAACGGAACTATTCCCGGTCTCAAAATTCCATTCAGACCTCGATAACAAAAAATCATGTTCCAAACCAAATTTCAAACTTAAGGAAACTCTATTTCGCTAGTTGGCGTCGAAAAGCTCCGGGGTCATCCAAAACCCATTCCAGACATACGTACAAGTCCGAAATCATCATATGAAGCTACTGGAATCTTCGTAACTCGATTCCGAGGTCATTTACTCAAAATGTTGACCGAAGTCAAACTTGACTTTAAAAGCCAACCTTAAGGAACCAAGTGTTCCCATACTATTCTAAACACTTCCAAACCCCGAACCACCCGTCCCCGCAAGTCACATATCACGATAAGCCGCAACGGAAAGTATTATTTAGGGGAACGGGGTCCGAATACGCAAAACGACCGGTCGGGTCGTCACATTCTCTACCTCTTAAACAAACGTTCGTCCTCGAATGTGTCTAGAATCATACCTGAAGGGTTGAATAAGTGTGGGTATATGCTCCGCATGTCCTCCTCTGACTCCCAAGTCGCCTCCTCGACTGGTTGGCCCCGCCACTGGACCTTTACTGCAGAAATGCTCTTAGATCTCAACTGGCGGTCCTGTCTATCAATAATAGCAACTGGCTCCTCCTCGTAGCCCAATCTCTCATCCAACTGAATAGTGCTGAAATCAACACCGTGAGAGAAGTCGGCATGATATCTCCGGAGCATGGATAAATGGAATACCGGATGGACCTATGAACCTCGGGCTCAGCTTGCCCTTCTTCCCGAATCTCATAATACCCTTCATCGGC
>MDKH01206429.1:0-20202 GCA_005239495.1 Nicotiana undulata
GGTTGGCTATCCTAGTTCCACGATAGGCGCCATCACGACCTGTTAGAATTTGGGGTCGTGACATATAGTATCATCCCTAGATGGATCATGCAAATAACTTCAGATGTTCCCCGATGAGACGTGAGCCCTAACGACAATGTATTACGTAAGAGGTTTCAAGTTATCAATGGTACATTACAGATCAAGATGAAGATGAATCAACAATAGCTGGATAAAAGTTAAAAAGTATGAGATGAGATTAGGCTGTCATTCTTAAGATGAACAATAATGAGGAAACATTAAAGGACTTAGATTTATACCTATAGGATAAGCAACGAGAGAGTAACCTAGAGTTGGGTAACAAACCTTAGCTATAACAAACTAAAGTAAGTATTACGGTATAATATGAGCTACCTAGATGCAGTAAATTCATAAGAATAGATAATCGAGGCTATAAAACAAAATATAACAACAATCGTAAGTTCGACAAAGTACCGAGCGAAGCACTTCCGTAAACCTATAGATTCCTAGAGGGACAACTTGTCATAGTACTCTGTATATATTCACAAAGTGAGGCCTAGTGATTGGCTAAAAGACAGAGAAAAAAGGAGAAAATAGTCGCATAGGCGCACATACAAGGACAGATTCATACATGCAGCATGACCGAAGGTAGCGACAGTTGCGAGATTAGAAGAATTTTAACCACATGCCGTAATGTGAGAAAGAGGCCTAAAGCGGGGAATGCCTTGGCCTTTGGATTGATTCATAGAATAGTTACCTAGAGAACAAGGACATTATTAAGGTGTTCGTAAACGCTATAAGTTATGAGACTCATAAGCGCATCAATCAACATTCGAGAACGAATGTTCCAAAGAGGGGAATGATGTTACAACCTATATTTTCGTACGTGAGAGTACGTCGTAAGTCAATTGATGTAAGCTCAGAAATGAGATCATATTTGAAAATATATAAAGTAAGTTAATCATGTTACCATGGAGGTTACAAATATTTAATATCATGAATAACAAGTACCAAGAAGGTTAGAAGGAATAGAAGCTAAACAAATTGAAGAAAATAAGTTTGTCGAAAAGTTGGGAATGTTACAACATGTACTTTTGGGGTGAGAATAGGGTGCTTAACATGATAAGGATGTTATATTATGAGTTATTTTAGTCGTATTATATTCGTGTGTTTTTTTTTGAAGTCAAGCGAGTTGTGGAACAAAAGTTGGCAAAGGTCATCACAAGTTACATTCATAAATGTGCCGAACATTAGGTCAAATGTAGCTGAGCTTTTCTCCCATTATACTTGGAATTGCTGGATTATCCACCTTCTAAATTGAAAATCACTACTTTGGTTTCTAACGCATTAAACTATTTGTAAATACGATATTGGAGTAGAGAGATATTCATATTTTTGCGAGACTGTGCAGGAAGTCCCTGTGGGACCCACTTGGTTGGTGGTTGACCTTTACTTGTTTTTATCGCATTTTTGGGATGAGATTTGCTCATTTTTCGACCTATGTCCATAAGAAAATACCTGAAACAATATCTATCAAGCCCTCTGTTACTATCAAAATCTGAGGAAGGCGAACAATTGTTAATATACTTAGCAGTCTCGGAGGTAGCGGTAGGTGCCGTTCTAGTCCGGGAAGATGAAGGTATGCAATTTCCTATCTGTTACACTTGCAAAATTTTATCGGGAGTGGAAACTCATGATCCACACCTTTAGAAACTAGCCTTAGATCTCATAGGCACCGCTCGAAATATTAGGCCTTATTTTCAGTATCGGCCGATAGCCGTGACAATCTTTTCCCTGCGGAATGTCAACCGGAGTTGTCGGGTTGACTGACCAAATGGGCAGTCAAAATTATTTAGTTTGATATTGAATATAAACCCAGGGCTGCGATCAAATCACATGTTTTGGACGACTTCGTGGCCGATATCAGTCCCAGGCTACAACTTTTGGCTACAAAGAAAGTAGTGATGGTGTCGAAAATGACACTAGGAGTTTGGACATTGTTCATGGACGAAGTTTCCAACATGAAAGGGTCCAGTCTCGGGGTGGTCTTAATCACGCCCTCAGGAGAAGTCGTGAGGCAGGACATTAAAAATATTCTCTTGACTAACAATGAAGCTAAGTATGAGGCTTTGATTGCAGGACTTGAACTAGCCCGGGGACAAGACTCTGAGGTCATTGAAATCAAATGTGATTCCCTACTGGTGGTAAATAAAGTATATGGAATCTTCGACACCAAAGAGGAACGCATGCAACAATATGTGGTGAAAGTTAAAACTCTGCTCGCACGGTTCAGTGAATGGTCAATCACCCACATCCCAAGAGAAGAAGATATATAAGTAGATACATTGGCCAATTTTGGTTCGTCCACAAAAATAAAGGGGTCAGATTCCGGTACGGTTGTACAGCTCATGAGGTCGGTACTGTATGTGGACTGTTATTATGAAGTAAATACAACCAACCTAGTCTAGCACTAGAGAAATGGAATCATCAACTACCTTGAGCACGGTAAGCTTCCTGAAGACCCGAATGCATCCCGGGCACTCCACACCAAAGCAGCTCGTTATAGCTTCTGGGGATGACAGTTATACAGAAGGTCATTCCAAGGACCGTTGGCCCGATGCTTAGGAGCCTCCAAAGCTAATTACTTCATAAGAGAGGTTCACGAAGGAATTTGCGAGAATCATTTAGGGGTAAATTCATTTGTGTTAAAATTAGTTAGGGAAGGATACTATCGGCCACGAATGGAACAAGATGCTAAAACATTCATTCAGAAATGCAACCAGTGTCAACGCCATTGACCGTTAGTTCACCAACTGGCGGAACTATTGTATTCGGTACTATCCCTATGGCCATTCATGAAATGGGGGATAGATATAGTTGGTCTGTTGCCCCCGGCTCCTCGGAAGGAAAGGTTTCTTTTGATTTTAATTGATTACTTCACTAAGTTGGTTGAAACGGGTTCTTACCAGAAAATTGATGAGCATGGAGTGGTCAATTTTCTATGGGAAAACATAATCAGCCATTTCGAAATACTAAAAGAGATTGTCTGTGACAATAGGCCACATTTCATAGGCTAAAAGGTCAGAAAATTCCTTGAAGACTTGAAGATTAAAAGAAACACATCATCGAAATATCCCCTAAGCGCAAAGAGGCATGCGGAATAAACTAAAAAGGTGATTATCCAAAGCCTCAAAAATATGTTGGAAGCAGCCAAAGGCAAGTGCCCCGAAGAGTTATCGGGAGTGGTCTAGGCATACCGGACGACGACCAAGTCAAGCACAGGAGATATACTGTAACGACCCGGTCCGTCGTTACGAAAAACGTGCATTATAATTGTTGTTATTGCCTTGTTATAGACTGGTTATACTATATTTTATGTATTAGAGTTGATAGGCTTGGAATCGAATGGTTGTAGTGAGAGTTTAGTTAATTAGCCTTTAAAAATAGCTTTAAAATGGGAAAAGTCAACTAAGAGTTGACTTATTGGTAAACGGCGGAATGCGAATTTATGGCTCGGATAGCTTCGTTAGGTGATTTGGGACTTAGGAGTGTGTTCAGAATAATTTTGTGATGCCCGGTGTAGAATTAGGCTTGAATTGGCGAAAGTTAGTTTTTGGTAATTTCTGGGCGGCAGTGGAAAATAGGCTATCGGGGTTGGAATGGAATTACGATTGTTGGAACAGGTTCGTAATGTCATTTTGGATATGTCTGCAAAATTTCAGGTCAATCAGAGTTGTTTTGGATAGTTTCGGCATCGTTGGTGGATTTTAGAAATATCAAAGTTCTTAGGCTTGAATCCAATGTAAAATTGGTGTTTTGATGATAATTTTAGTGTTTTGAGAGTGCAAATAAGTTTGAATGATCATATGTGAGGTGTTGGTATGTTTGGTTGGGGTCCCGAGGGGCTCGGGATTGATTCCGGATGGTTAGCGGGAAGTTTGGAACTTGAAATATGCAGCTTCAGCTGCTGGTGCTGGTGTAACCGCACCTACGGAAGTTTGACCGCATGTGCGGGCCCGCAGGAGCGAGCAGAGCACCGCAGGTGCGAAAGTGAGAATCTCAGTAGAGTATCGCAGGTGCGGGAGGAGGATTGCACCTGCGAAATCGCAGGATCAGAGAAGAGGCCGCAGGTGCGGAAGTTAGCCCGCTTAAGGGAAGTCGCAGGTGCGGACCTGGGACCGCAGGTGCGCTTAAGTGGCTGCAGGTGCGGAACCACTGTTCAGAAATATAAGATAAACCCTCCGCGACTTAAAACCCTTTTACACCATTTTTGTATGGACAAAGAGCTCTTGAGGCGATTTTTCGAAGAGGGAAATCCTTGTTCGTCATAGAGGTAAGTGTTTTTATCATTAAAACTCGATTATGGATGATTATAGAACATAAAACCAGTGTAAATTCATGGAAAATCAGTAGAAAAATTGGGTTTTAGGGCTTAAGGTTTTGATACCTTTAGGGGTCGATTTGAGGGGTCATACGAACTCCGATTTTGGTGTTCTTTATATGTACGGACTCGTGAGCGGACGAAGAACATTTTTGTATAAAAATTTTTGAGATTCAGGACGCGGGCCCGGGGGGTCGGGTTTTGACCGATTTAGGATTTTTGGGTTTAATTTGATATCTTTCGATTGGAAATTGTTCCTTAAGCACATATTGATGATAAAAATCTGAACTTGGTAGATTTGGAGCCTTCAGAAGTTGATTCGAGAGGCAAGTGTGTTGTGGAATAGTCCCGGTCTAGTTTTGAGGTAAGTAATGTCTTTAAATCCTGTCCTGAGGGTATGAAACCCCGGACTATGCACCCTTTCACGGGTTTTGAAAGGCAAAGGTTGAAACTTTGGGGATATACTCCTTACTGAGGCAACTATTGAGTTGCGAAACGGCTTTTTAAAGCTTATTTCCAATAGTACTATATATACTTGATATGTTTTGGGTTGTAAGCCATGTTTGGGGCCTAGTGCCGATTTGTTTACCCCTTGGGGAATGTTTTACTATTATCCTCACTGTTATATTATGATTTTTACTCAGTCTTTTCTGTGAAACTGTTTTGACACTCAGAATATTTTGATACTATTTCTTGAAAATGAAACACTGTTTTTGGGTCGAGAACCCGGTATAATTATGGCCCGAAGGGAAAATTGAGAGTGTTTGACTGAGTGAGGCTGCTGGCCTATATTGTGAGGATGATATGATATGAGTGAGGTTGCGGGCCTATATTGTGAGGATGATATGATATGAGTGAGGCTGCGGGCCTATATTGTGTGTGATTTATGCCATGTTGTGGCTTATTATAGCGCTTGGGTTGTACGAGCCCCTACGGTGTCTGTACACACCCCCAGTGAGCGTAGGTACCTAATGAGTGATGCCCGCGGGGCTTATGCAGAGTGATTGTGAGGTTTCCTGATGGGCAGAGTGATTGTGAGGTTGCCTGATGGGCAGAGTGATTGTGAGGTTCCCTGATGGGCAGAGTGATTGTGAGGTTGCCTGATGGGCAGAGTGATTGTGAGGTTTCCTGATGGGTAGAGTGATTGTGAGGTTGCCTGATGGGCTAATACTGAAAGATATTGTTATGAGAAATGATCATGGCCCGAGGGGCAGTTTTATGAGTATTTTTACTGAGTTTTCAAACTATGATTTACTTCGTTTTCAAACTGGTTTTACTGAGTATTTTACTGAGATATACTGATATTACACTTGTTTCAAAGAACTCCTGGAAACCGAATTTTGAACTTATGTATTTGCTGAATACTACCTGGTGACTTGGTGTTTTACTGGATTTTGTGAAATTGTGCATATGTACTGTGTGTTTTATATTTCTCAGACCGTGATTTGTTTTCATTACTACTGAGTTGGCGTACTCATAAAGACTCTCTGTGCCTCTGTGCACAGATTCAGGTACCGATTTGGAGCAGTAGCTGCCTTGTTCGTTAGCAGCAGTTTCACGGGATTTCGAGGTAGCTGTCCCGCGTCCACAACTTCTCCATTTCCCTTCCTTATTTAGCTTTAGCATTTGATTCAGAGACATATATTATACTTTTAGCAAAGTTAGATTTATTTATTCTTAGATGCTCATGAACATTTGACTGCAGTTCTTGGGAGGTTGGTTTAGGCTAATATAGGAACGCTAAGACTTATTTATATTATTTAATGCATTGGTTGCATGATTATTATTGAATTGTGAACTCGTGTACTTGAACAAATGCGTAGTAAAGTGATGGTTGGCTAGCCTAGTTCCACGATAGGCGCCATCACGGCCTGTTAGGATTTTGGGTCGTGATATATACCTTTCTCTCTTGTATACGGATCAGAAGCTCTGATCCCAGTGGAAATAGAAGACCGACCTTGCGATTTCGGGCGGACGAAGAAACGACAACGAAGCATTGCTAGTCAAATTGGAATTGCTTGACAAAAGCAGGTACTTAGCGCATATAAGGATGGTGTCCCGAAAATAAAGAACGAAAAGGTACTATAATAGAAGGGTCAACATCCTCTATTTCAAAATGGGGCACTTGGTTTTAAGAAAATTGACTTAAAATGCCCGGGAGTTTACCGCAAGAAAGCTGGGTCCGACATGGGAAAGCCCCTACTAGGTTTCAACTATCACCGGGAAAGGATCATACGAACTAGGAAACAAAGATGGGGACAAGTTGCAGAGAAACTGGAATGTGACTCAACTCAAAAGGTATTATTGCCGATAAGCACCTCTTATACTAAAAGTATGTGTTGCACTCTTTTTTCCTTCGTCTAGTTTTTGTAATTGTGTTTTTCTGGTAAGGTTTTTAATGAGGCAGCAGCAGAAAACATACTACGATAGAAACAACATCAGAAAAATCAAGACCTTTAAACAACAAGGCATCGAAACGATAAACTGTTGCGAGATAGTTAAATAGTCTTTGGCTCGGTTGAAAATTCTTAATGGGAAGCAAAACATGCTACCGGACCAAAGGCTATTAAACCATTTACAAGTGTTTACCCTACCAGGCACCGGAGGGTGGTTTGATATTCTTTGGCTCGATAGTAAAGTTCCTAACGGGAAACGAAACTTGCTATTAGACCAAAGATTATCCAACCATTCATTAGTGCAGTCCTTTAAGAAGCAAAACTGTCACGCCCCAAAAACCAAGGGACACGACTGGCACTTGACCGGGTAGCCCCAGTCAAGCGGACCTGGATTTCTTTTTCCCTCCCACGCATTACCCTAGATTTCCGATGTACATTATTCAACTGTAATTAAGTCGCATTCTTACAATTTGAAATTTAACCATAGAATTCTGTCATTACCAACATGTAGTACAATACTTACAAAATATACATAACACACAGTTTTACTTTACGTGGTCTACAAGTCATACTGCCCAAAATACATAAGTACATAACCCACACTTCCTGTCTACGGAGCCTCTAAGAGTACGAATGAGTTATATATAATACTTGTCGGTAATAAGGCTCCGGCTATACCTTACACAAATACCAAAATGAAAATCCGGAAGAAAAGGTGACATGAACCACACTGCGCCCTGAGAGGATAGGGGCTCACCAAATCAGCTGATAGGACGTAGAGGAGGCACTACTGTCGGTGGGCTGAAGTACCTTCTATAGAACCACCTACAATCATCACAAGAATGTAGCGCCCCCGACAAAAGGGACGTCAGTACATTTGAATTATACTGGTATGTATGAACAAACTTTACTCTAAGTAAACTCAATAATGCACAGGCAAGAGACAGACAGAGAGTCACACAATCACCGCACAAGACATAGAAAGACACACAATGGAAGTTCCACAATTTTCACTTCATCATAATCACAATCTCAATTCCACCCTTGTCCCTTCTCACATTTCACCCTTATTTCTTCTGTTGCGGCGCGCAACCCGATCCCACCTGACAATCATAATCATTTGTTGTGTTTCTGTTGCGACGTGCAACCCGATCCCACCTAACAACTGTTGCGGCCTGCAACCCGATCCCACATGACAACTGTTGCGGCGTGCAACCCGATCCCACCTGACAATCACAATCACACCCTTATCACTTCTCACATATCACCCTTATCTCCCCTGTTGCGGCACGCAACCCGATCCCACCAAACAATCACATCTCATATCAACGATGACAAATCACAGTACAATCACAGAAAACTTCAGCAATAAGAATACAATTTCTTTACATAGACTTTAGAATATGCATTCATACTCTTGGATTCATTATCCTCCTAGCACCGTTTTACAAAGCATAGTAGTGTGGCGATCAACTAAAGACAGACAAGTAGTACACTTCACGCTTCAACATAATTCGGACAACCAGTTACACATATTCATAACAATACACGTACCGTATGCTCGAACACCACAAGTGATTTTACAAAGATTAAAGTTAGCCATACATATTTGGAGTTGAGTTTCCCTTTTTTAATTTCTATTGCAATTCACCGAACCGCCTAGCACCATCAATCTAGTTCACAATGCAACATATTTACCTTAGAATTAGGAGTCTCGAGTTCATTTGAGCATTTTATCAAACACTATGTGATCCCTTAGATTGACTAAACCCTTTTTAGTGAAAGATTACTCTACTTGCTTCCCTTTGCTAGGTTATGGAAGATTATTCACATGCATGCAAGGTCCCAACTTTTCATCCCCAAGAACCAACCTATGTGTGTTTTATTCTTAGTTAAATCCCTGGAATTTGAGAAAATAGGGTGAAGGCTTACCTCTTATGATGAAGAAGATGACTACTACTTGATAAACTTCCAAGCCTGGGTAGAGATGGAGGACCAATTTGGGGAAGATGAGGACTTCTCTCTCTAAAACCCACTCTTACTTCTCTCTATTTTGTTCAGAAACCAGTTAAAATGAAAGGGGGCAAGGGTTAAATGAAACTGGGGTCGGGTATAAAAATATAGAAAATTAACAGACCGTATCGAATATGCGGTCAGGAATGCGATCGCATTCCTGACATGCGGTCCGCATATTGGACCGCAGAATGGCCCCCAGGTGGTCCAAATTTTGAAAACATTCTACCCGAGTACGCGACCACTATGCGGTCCGCATACACGTTATGCGATCGCATAACACCCCTTCAGCTGGGCAGTGATCTGCCCGTGTATGCGACCACTATGCGGTCCGCATACACGTTATGCGATCGCATAGTGCGTCGCATAACACCCAAATTTCTGGAAAAATTAAGTTCTTACAAATCCCGGAGTATTTTTACAAAATCAAGGTCCGTTTTAAGAATTTCCACAGAGATAACAACTCGGGGACTTATTCGGGCATTATTTTAAGCAAGAAATTTTTACGGGTCTTTAAAAAAACTTCCAATGTTCTAATTCGCATTTGCATTTGAACATTGGGGGTGTGATATGAGAATACGACAAACTGATTTCCACAGAAACTAGGACTACGAAATTTGGGAACAAAAACGTCTCATCGGCATCGGGGACAGCACAACCAGCCCCATAGAAATAAGTTGTACAAATTAGCCACATGCAATGACATTTTCTTTTCTTTCAGCAAAACGAATGCTTATGTATTTTGAATATAGAAGGAGTAAAATAAATTCCTTTTATTTTTTTATCTTGTTTCTTTTCCAAACGATTAATTTATCATTTGAAAGTTAATCAAATACTTCAAATGCTAGTGCCGAAATGAACATGAGACGTCCTCTTCAAGATCACCGTAAATATAAGAGGGCCCTCTCTTATGAAACCCTCACTGTAAAGGGTTGGTTCCGAAAGAGTTTATGTCCGGAACCCAAATGCTATCGGGGAAAGATGCACTCAAAGCCTTCCATAATGCGACGCAAAAAAGTAAATTTTACGAAATATTGTAAAAAAAGCACTTTTATTTATCAAACGTTCCAAGAAACACAAATACAAAAATACAAAAAGAAAAAAACAATGGAAAATAAAGCAAAAAGCTAAACCACATCGCTCCTAGAACCCGAGGGAAGAGAGGCATCAGCGCCCCCGGGCAAAGTAGGCGGATATCCCATCGGCTCGAAATCTTGGGCTTCATAGTTATTCTCCTCAATTTCCTCTTCGATTCCTGAGAACTCAGAACTAGAACCAGAAGATTCATTGCATCAGGCTAAACCGAGAGCCGTCTTTGAGCAGTTAACTTCAGCTCTCGAGCCTTGGCGATTTCATCGTCAATATCAATGATGCCCGCTTTGGCATCTTCAAAAGTTGTTCTCCTCATGCTATATGTAGAATATATATTTTCAATGATGAGGGAATTCAGTAGGAGCTGGAGTTTTGATTTAAGTTGATCAACCTCGGTCAAAAGGCCATCCCACTCAGATCTCGTGGCGCTAAGGCTACGATAAACGGATAGTGGTTATATGAACCTTATTATGTTCCATAATCCTCTTATACCTATTTTCATCAAGGCACGCTTCTCCTCGGAAGCATCAGCCTCTTCAGCTTTGGAGTTCGAGGCTACCTCCAAGTTATTCACTCTCTCAGTGGAGGCAGATTCGTGCTCAGCAGCAGCGAGCACAACATCTTGGACCTCAACCCATTTAGCCCTAACTTATTGAAACTGTATATTTAACTAAGAGGCTTCTTAGCAGAGGGCCATCAATTCTTGCTCACTCTATTTCAACAACTCACTCGCCTCAATAGCTTTTGGTTCTAGTACGGGGAGACGAGCAACGATTAGGTTCCTCTCGGCCAACAATTGATCCCACTCAAACATGAGCCCTTCTTTATCTAGGATCAATGTATGAATTCCCTCGGAAGCAAGGAAGTTGGCATGCAAAGCAAAAAACCAAGTTAGAAGCCCCATCATAACAAGTCAAGAAGAAGCAAGAAGTAAAGAGAACACATATGCTACCGCTACCGCAATGTTGTTGATACCCAAATTTTTTCAATATAATTTTAAAATGCATAAATGTCTTCAAAATCATGTATTAACATCAATTGGTGTTTTTCCACAATTTTTACATCGTTTTATTAATTTGCCCAATATTTTATTTTTAATAAATAATTATCAAATTTCATCACAAATGATTTCAAAATATTTCTTGATTTTATTTACTATTTCATGGTCCTATTAAGACCAAATTATTCCATAAATAGCCTATTTGACACCTTTTGGCTATAATTGTAATAACTTTGCAATTACAGCCCGTGCATATAATTTTGTACTATTTTTTACCAGAAATTAGTCTTTTATATTTTAAAATACTAAATAATCATTTTTAAGATGTTCCTATGCATGAAATTCATTTTTTTATAATTAGTATCTATTTTTGATAAATTATCTTGATTAATTTTGATTGGGTATTTAACAAATAACCTAGTCTTATTTCAATTATAGCCTAAATTAACCAACCAACCCCTTATTAAACTTGGCCCAATAGGCCCAAGCCCAAAACCTAAATGCTACCCGACCCAATCCGCCTAAATCCTGCCCGTTGATCATTTTTTTTATCAACGGTCCATGTTTAATCTTACCATATTTAACCTAATGACTACCCAAAACTCCTCATTCTCTCATCTCACTCCCCGTCGTCACCCCTCTCATTCTCTCTCAAATCCCTCTACCCTAACCCTAGCTTCCCTTCGTCGTTCCTTACTCGCCGTTAATTATGGTGGCTCACCACCACTCCTAGCCCTAATGGCTCTTCTATGACCGGGATTCATGCTGTCTTTGAGGTCCTCAAGGGACCAGTGGCCGGTCCACTCACCCCTGGGCATGTTCTCACCATCCTCAGGCCACCATGGCTCGATTGAGTAACATCGTCCTATTTTCTTGTTAAATATATGGTTTCTAAGTCGGTCTCTCTGTCTTTGAGTTATTTATTTTTCAAAACCCTCTTCTCTTCTCCTAAACATCTTAGATATGTAACAGATCTAAGATTATCTAAGCTATTTTTGCTTGTTTAATGAAAACCTTTCTATTTTCAAAGCTTCGCTTCATTTTTCTTCACAACTAGGGTTCTGAAAATTTCTTCAAAATGATTTTCTCTAATTTTAAGTATTATTCTATGGTTCTTATTGTGTTTAAATGATTTTTGTCAAGTTCTCCCTTAACCCTAATTTGTTATGTTGAAAACCCCTAATATTTGGCTTTAGTCTTGGATTCTGAGTTCGTCTTTGTTGTTTGTTCATTCGATTTCTTTTATGTGTGTTTGATTCTCATGAATATGCTTCAATTCATTAGGGTATTTTGTGATCTTCACCTTAGTAATATCTTATTAGGGTTTCTGATTTATTTCTTTCTGTCCATACTCTGTTTATTTTGTTTATTCATAGAAGTTTATATCAATTTCCCTTAAAATCAGTACTATTTTGATTATTGAATCCTTGATTTACTGTGCTGATACTCCTTACCGATTTCTGGCTACTTTTCCTATTTTTTTACAGCCCTTAAATTATTTTTTACCATATTATGTGATTGACTGCATTATTAATTGATTTTTACTGATATTTCCTTAATTAGGGCTTTATGTATTTATCCCTAATTACATATTCTGTACCTATACTGTTTGAATTCTTTCCTTATTGTTTTCTGTTTGTTACTGTTGGTAATTCACTCCATTAATTAAGAGAAGATTGGACTAATTTAACCTCTAATTGATTCTGAGTTCTATAATTACTGAACAATTTGATTCTTACCTTATTTACCTCGATTTCAAACTATTATATATACTCTCTTCTATTTTCATTACACACACGAACTCACTGTTTCAAACTCTCTCCCTCTTACACTTAAAAGCTTCTTGCTATTTCTTGTTACTTTCTACTTCAATTGAATTAGCCGGCTGCAAGCCAAGGCTAATTATTGTACTCCACTACTCTATACTTAGTATCTTCTCTGTTTAACTGGTATGTTCTGATTTAAATCCAAGCTCCAAACTTTATGTGCTTCTTTACTGCTTATTTTGCTTATTGTTAGTCCATGCATGATGTTCTTAGCTTTTCTGTATGTTGTTAGCATGTTTATATCATTGCTTTCACTTAGTATGAAGGAGTTATGCCATGTTCAACTTATGAATAACCTGTCTAAATGACTTGCTTATTTCTTTCTTTAGTATGTCTCAAACTGATTTTGCTCCACTTATGTATGTTTGACTGGTTTACTATTTGCTATCCAGTTTCAGTTAATGAACCTGTCTTTGCAAAATAATTCGTTACCCTAAAGTAGTACTGATTCCCTGCTCACTTATGTTTAGTACTTCTATGTCCTCAACTGTTTGTTCTGATATTCAATCATGTGCTATGTTTGCATTATCAGTTGTCTCCTAATCTCATAAACCCCTAAGTTGTTCTGATTCTATGCTTAACTCTGCCAACTATGTTCTCACTGTTTGTTCTAAAGTTCACACACCTATGCTATGTCTGTATTGTTAGCTATTCCTTAATCCCAAAGATTTTTGTATTTCTGATGTGTTATATGTTCACTATGTGTATTATATGTCCCCAACTCCCAATTACCCTTGCGTGAATCAGGTTGTTAAGTGATGAGAAATGTGTTCTGAGTTGTTCTGTTGTCTATTTTAATCCTCAAATGCTTATACTGACCTTGTTCAAACTGTTTTCAAATCAACTCCTATATTTTTATAAAACTTCAACTGAGTATTTTCAATACAATTTTCATACCTAAACATTTTCAAAACTATGTCAAGCACTCTCACTCTACTCTTCAGTCCATAGGTTCTTCCCCTCCAGTGTGTGACTGCCTTGGGATCCCTGTGAGATCCCTCTGAACTCTGATGCACTGGGGCTGGCCCTTCCACACCGCACTTGCTCAGTTCCTGTTATGAAAGTTTGGGTGTGAGCACTGTCCGAGATCCTTGAGGTCCTTAGGGAACTCTGACACACCCGGACATGAGAATGGCTATGAAACTTTGGGCATTTGAGGGTAGGGAAGATCTGGTATACCCAGGATACACTTGGGCCTGCTTCAGGCTCCTTATAATTTAACTTTTTTTATTTATTGATTTATGTAATTAATTCAGCTGCTGGTTTGTAATAATTATTGTAAACAAATATTGGGGATGGCTAGTGAAATGGGGAGGGTAGCTATATAATCCTATTAATGTCATTTGGTAGAAATCATGTCTTAGGCTTTACATCCTTTATATGTGCATTAGATACCATGTTCATAGGACTTCACCTTTACTGCTTCAGCATCATTAATCTATGTTTCGCATTGAAACAACCTATCATTTAGATATCGTGCTCCTAGGATAATAAATAATATTAACATAAAATTGTTACTATTGTGCATTCATAAATCATGTTCCAATAATCTTGTTACTCTTCTGTGCACTAGATATCATGTTCCCAGGATTTCATATTTACTGTTTTAGCATCTCACCTGTCACTAATCCATGTTTTATGCTTATCACTTAGAGATCCTACTTCTAGGATAATAAATAACATTAACATAAAAGTTGTTACTCTTGTGCATTCAGGAATCATGGTTTAACTATCCTATAACTCTGGTCTGCATTTAGAAATCATGCCTTAGGAATTCCGTCGTAACAATTCTGCCATTTGTATGTGCATATTAGATACCATGCTCTAGGGTACTGTTCGCATTTGTTTAAGACACCTAGTTTAACTACTGGTTCATGAAAAGGTATAAAACAATCTCACATTGTGATGTTTTCTGAATAAACCTGGTAACAATCTCTGCATTCTCAGATTCATATCACCTAGAACAACATGATTTTAGGTAAAACAGCTTATGAACTGTTTAATAATTCTGGTAATTGTTATTATGCACATTCCCACGCCTAGGCAAGCCTTAGGTAATCGATCTCTATAAAACTGGAAAACTATTTTTGATTGTGTTTACTGCTTAAAGACCCATAGGTTTACAATCAGTAGGCAAACTGATTAGGGACATGTTGTTGAGTTTGTGAAACAAAGTTGCATATTTATGTGCATTGATATTCACTTAGATATCTTGTTTAGGATCCTTTCTAATAAAACTGCCTCTTGTTTGTGTTTGAGACGTGCTGCTTATGTGCATTACATGTGGAGGTAAATCTGAGCCTCTTAACTGCCTTCCTGCACTTATCTGTTAGTCCTATTTGTTCTTGCCTGTCGCCTAGAATTTTATCCTTTTAAAACCTTAGAGGGTTTATCTAGAACTGCCTATAGTTAGAGGTCCTAAATTCCTCCAGGACCACAAGGAAGGGACGGGTAACAACACGCTTAGAGTTTGTTAAATAAAACTCGCTTAATAACCGCTAAGGGGTGGAGTAAAAGGGTATAAAGTGATATGATGACCAGTGCACTAATGCCACGTGTATCCCCCCACTGAGGAGTGATTACCGGGCATTGCACTGATGTGATCCTATAGGATAAACAACTTAGTACTTTCCCCCATCCTTTACCCATGTGTTCTTAGACTGTGAATCTTTTAAACTTCACCACATATGTGTGCTTGGACTGTAAATCTTTTAAACTTTATCGCATATGTGTGCTTAGACTGTAAATCTTTCAAACCTTTATTTACATATGTGTGCTTAGACTGCCTATTTGCTACTTGTTTAATTCACAAATCCGTTTGGCCGGGAATCACAGTTGTGGACTTTGAGGGGTGCCTAACACCTTCTCCTTGAAGTAATTTCAAGCCCTTACCCAATCTCTGGTTATTCAACTTGTATTATAAGTGACCCTTAGTAGGTGCCCTAACACACCTTAATTCGTTAGGTGGCGACTCTTCAAATCCTTCACATCCCTTGTCTCAAAAGGAAATGAGTTGTCCTAATAATGTCAAAAACCCTGACTGATCCGAAAGTAGAGGGAAAAAAGGGGCGCAACAATTGTGCATAGAGTTATTTAACAAACACTCTCCTAAAAGAGAGTGTATTTTCCTCTTACCATTTTCTGAAGTCGGCGGCTTCAGATAATTCACGAGTTCCATCGGCCAGGACAAAATATGGTCCTAGTAGATATCGAGAGGGAGACATTCCACTTCCTCTGGGGATCTGCAGAATAGGGAAAGTAGTTGTGCCACAAATTCCCATGGTTGGATACTGGGGGGAGGAGGGACATCCTCCTCTATGGCGTCTGCGGCTGGTGGATGTGATGTGGCAGTTTCTAGTGATGAAGGCATCGCTGGCGTGGAAGGAGACAAAGATGATGGTTTTTTTTTCAAGAAGCACCCTGATAGTTGATTACTCACCAACCAAAGGCGGAAGAGGCATGGTACTCAGTCTCATAGTTCTGGGAGCAGCAATCGAGGCCGGAAAGGGAGAATTGGCATTGTCCACCAAGTCATATTCCCCCAGAGCGCTTGAGCAGTATGTTGAGTTGATGAACATCGTTGTCTCCTTTGTAGGGAATTCCCTTCATCACTGGCTTCCCCATTGTTGTCAATAACCACAGTAGTTGCGGCTGGCTCGGGTGCAACTTTCCTTATCTTTTTATTCTTTCCCTTGGTCAAGTAAGAGCACCACCTTTTTAGTTGCTTGATCTCCGACTGAGGACTCTGAGAGGAAGCACTTGCACCGGAAGTAGGCCTGAGGGCACCAATCGGGTAAGAGCCTCCTTTAATAACCTCGCAACCTCTGAAGGATTGACCAAAATGTCCTCCTTAGGGATAGAAACTGAACCCTGAGGGAGACCTAATCCAAACAAAGAAGTAGGGTTAGCTAGTTTCTTATGAACAAAGATGAAATGAGAGTCAATTTTATGAGTCAGTTTACCATGGTTTTTGACCCTCCACCCATACTTGGGGGCCAATTCCTTACACCAGCGGTTTTCGGGCATGGTGATGTCCAAATTCTTTTGGACCCACTGGTCCATCAACCCTTGGTGGTGTCCATCGAGTTTCTGAAATAATGAAAGGAGAAGTGTTAGCAATGATATGAAACAACCTATTTTTAGAGAATAAATAAAATATGAACTTACAATAACGAGTCCAAGATCGGGGAAGGATGGATTTATAGCCGAGAAAATGTCCCGGGTAGAAACGATAAGAAATCGCTCAATCCATCCATGGTCATTATCATCATCCATACTGGTAAACAATGCATGGTGGCCACGCTTGCTGAAATTGATTATGTAATGACCCGACCGGTCGTTTTGATCTCTAGCGTGTCGTTAAGCGGTTTGAGTCCTTGAGTAGCTGCATTTCAGGTATTACGACTTGTACATAAGGTCGGAATTGAATTTTGAGAAGTTTGGAGTTGATTCAGCTGGAAAATTCTTAATTCAGAAGCTTTGAGTTGGAACAATTAACTAAGGTTTGACTTTTGAGTAAACGATCCCAGAATAAGGATTTGAAGGTTCCAATAGATTCGTATGATAATTTCAGACTTGGGCGTATTTTCAGGTTGAGTATCGGGTGGTTCGGAAGCATTTCGGCACTTATTAAGGAAAATTGGCATTTTGAAGGTTTTCGAATTTCATAAGTTTGGTTCAAAGTGGATTTTGATGTTATCGATGTACGTTTGAGTTTCCGAGCCTTGCAATAGGTTCTTATCATGATTAGTGACTTGCACGCAATGTTTGGTGTCATTTTGGAATGTTTAAGTTAGAATCGGACACATTCGTCGAAGTTTGAATGTTTGAAAATTAAAGAAAGTTTCGATCGTCGATTCATGGTTTTGATGTTGTTTGGTGTGATTTGAGGCCTCGGGTAGATTTGCGTTATGTTTTGGGACTGGTTTATTTGATTGGACGGGGTCCCAGGACCGCGGGTGTGTTTCGGATGTGTTTGTATGGATTCACGCTCTTATTTGATATTTCGGAGTTATTTATTTAAGCATAAAGGGAACAATATTGAGAAAACTAACTTTGATTTGTGATTATATTAAACTATTAGATCTGTATCGTAATTACGGAGCCATAGCAAAAAGAATCATTGAATTCTGATGTCGTATGAGAGAAGTTTTGCAAATGCGAAGAAGTATTTCTAGGTTGACCGGTCAATGCAGAAAATCGCTCTTCGCGAACGCGAAGGCGATGAGGTACGGCGTTGTTCTCGTCTCATTATTGGGGTAAATATCTGACCTTTATTTTGATGTTTCTCCATTATTATTTCTGTTGGTTATTATTTTTTATCCGTGTTAGGTTTATGGTGTAACAACCCAGCCGGTCATTTTGCGTATTAGGGTCCCGTTTCCTTAAATGAAACCTTCCATAGCGGCTATTCGTGCTTTATGACTCGCGGGGGAGGGTGGTTCGGGATATGGGAATGAATTGGATGGTTTAGGAACACATGGTTCCTTAAGGCTGGCCTATTTGGCCAAGTTTGACTTCGATCAACATTTTGAGCAAACGACCTCGAAATCGAGTTCTGATAGCTCCAGTAGCTCCGTACAGTGATTTCAAACTTGGACGTATGTTCGGCTTGGGTTTCTGAAGACCCGGGAGTGTTTCAGCGCCCGAAATGGAAATCAGGATTTCCTTAAGTTTAGAATTTGGCCTGGAATGGGACTTTATGCTATCGAAGTCCGAATGGAATTCCGAGGACGGCAATAGTTCCGTATAGTCATTTATATCATGTCTGCAAAATTTGGGGTCATTCCGAGTAGTATAGACCCGTTCGATGCAATGTAATGAATTCTCGAATTTCAAAGTTCTTAAGTTTGATTAATTTGGTTTTAGGGTTGAATTTTGAGTTCTGTTATTGTTTTTCATGTTCCGGAGGTTCGAGAAAGTCTGTATCATGAATACAGACTTGCCGGTGCTTTTGGACGGGGTCCCGGGGGGCTCGGGGGTGTTTTAGACCCCCGGGAGCTAAGTTAGAAAAATCAGAATATTTCTGTCTGGTTTCCTTCTCTACGATTGTAGAAGCAGGGGTGCGATGGTAGAGAAGTAATTATGCTGGGCCATCCAATGTTCTCTGCAATCGCAGACATCTATCCGCGATCGCATATGGTCCCTTCCCCAACCCTCTGTGGTCGCAGACTCACTCCTGCGATCGCACAAGTCACCTACCCCCTTACTGCATGTTCCTCTCTGCGGTCACAGACCTTACTCCTGCGATCACATAAGCCTACCTACCCACCCTCCGCGATCGAGGCCCCATCTATGCGATCGCATAGTGCTTCTCGAGGGCCAGGGTCATTTGTTCTCCGCGATCGCAGGCCTGATGACGCGATCGCAGTGAAGGTTTTCCTGGGCAGTATTTAAATGCCCAATTACGGGCTGTCTTCCTCATTTCCAATTTCCAAACTCCATTGAAGCATCTTAGAGCTGGGGGAAAAGGCTGTCCAAAGCCACTATCATCTAAGGTGAGTGACTTCTTCTCTAAGTTATCAATTTTTCAGGGAATTCAACTAATTTTGTTCTTAAAAATATCAAAATCATGGGGAAATTGGGTAGAAATTCCTAGGGCTTTGATAATTAGTGAATTATCCGTTTTTAGCCATGAATTCCTAAATAAATTAGGTAATTACGATCCGTAGGCTTCGAGAATTTTCAAAATCCGAACGCGTGGGCCCGGGGTCAAAATTTCATAAACCTTCAAGAATACTATATTTTGGAATTTCTTGTTAATTCTTATTCTTGGAGCATAAATTGATTCAATTATGCTATGTTTGGCTAGTTGTGAGCCGTCGAGGGTAGTTTTGGAGCTTTGGGCGCATTCTTGATCCGGTCTTTGGTCCGAGGAGTGCTTCGTCGAGGTGAGTCTCCTTTCTAACCTCGTAAGAGGGAAATTGTCCCTCTAGGTCACCTTGTTTGCTACGTGATCTTGTTTTGGGGGCTACATACGCACCGAGTGATGAGAGTTCGTACGTAGTGGCTATTACTGCATCGTCCGGGTAGTTAGGACACAACATGTTCATTGTTTTTCCCTGTTGTAGCATAGATATGACTTGTATACTTGTGTGATTGGTACTGTTGTCTTTTAACGTTGTGATACTTGGCTTGATTTAAGTGTGATAAGATAATCACGGGATGGGATCGGGTCGTACGCCACGGCAGAGTGACGAGTGATTATATTATGGGATCGGGTCGTACGCCACGGCAGAGTGATGAGAGAGTATATTATGGGATCGGGTCGTACGCCGCAGCGAAGACTACAGGGTGGGATCGGGCCGTACGCCACGACAGAGATTGAGACTACAGGGTGGGATCAGGCCGTACTCCACGGTGAAGATTTACAGGATGGGATCGGGCCGTACACCACGGCGGAGCGATGTGAGTGAGTACCATATGGGAGCCGGCCGTACGCCACGGCGGATACCAAACTTGTTTGATTTGAGATTGTTATTTGATGCCGGATAT
>ML241704.1:0-34189 GCA_005239495.1 Nicotiana undulata
AAATATTTACACCAAAAATAGTATAGAATTTGGGTGTGGTCAAAAATTAGTTGTTCACACCTACCTCTCACTCTTTATTTTTTGATTTTCTTTCCTATTCTAGCAGTCGGTCAACATGCATGCCGAAACAAACAAATGTCAAGTAGCACATAAGATGCATCAGGATGGTCTTTTATTTCGGGTTCATCTGTCCTAGACGGACCCAACCCCTGTGTTGAGTCCCCTAAGTCAAATGCATGTGGTGCAAACAACGCAATTACTAGGGATCCAGCATGAGGTTATGTCATTCTAAGTTTGAATCCTAGGGTTTTGTTCTAGACCAGGCTTACCCGGGCAGACAGCTCGAGCCGAGGTCGGGGCAGCGTACCGGGAATACAGAAGCTTCACCGGCTTTGCAACTTGTCTGTACCTCGTTCTAAAATTTGGATTACTCTAACAGAAAAGAAGTCACACGAAGTGCACACTTCCCAGATTATTTAGAAGACTCAGAGAGAAGGGGGTTTCGGCATAATTTTATCTACAGTTCAGATAATATCAAAGCGGTAAAAACGGCATTTAGCACATTAGGTTTAACATGTAAAATCAGATAATGAAAGACAAACATAACAGTTATATAAGCTCGAATTCTTGAACCCTGAACCAGAGATTTTGGGTTCTCAATCTCCAACAAAGTCGCCAAAGCTGTCACACTCCTTTTTCACTACCCCGTGATTAATGAAGGGTAATAAGGGAGTTTTTCCAATTAAAGTGACATTATTCGGTTTGATTTATTATTAGTTTTCAGAGTCGCCACCCGGATTGTTGACGATGTTCCGGGGCACCAATTTTATTAAAAATCCCAAACCGAGGAATTTTGACTCCGTTTTGATTTGTCTGCGACCAGAAATCCGAGTAAGGAATTCTGTTAACCCGGGAGAAGGTATTAGGCATTCCCGAGTTCTGTGGTTCTAGCACGGTTTCTTAAATATTATTATTTGGCCTAAATTATCTAATTGTTTACGTGTTTTAGCATATTGTGCATTTAGCCTTTTTAACTTTTAGCCGCTTTTAATATTTATGGATTTATCTTGAAACAAGTCACGATGGTGTGCACTTGTTTGTTTTTGGACACATTGTAACTGCGCCTCGTGAAATGCACCCGCAATTATAACATGTGATTTTTATTATTATTTTGAGTTAGAGTCGGGGACATGAATTGCCACATCCGAGTGTAGATTATATAGTCATATGCCTATTTGAGGCGATACTCAATTACTCTCTAAATTTTGGAGTTTTATTTAAAGGGGTATTTTTTAGCTTACAGGATATGCATATAAACCACTTTTGACATTTATGGATTTATCTTGGAACAGATCACGATGGAGTGCACTTGTTGTTTTTGGACAAATCGCAACCGCGTCACATGAAGTGCACCCGTGATTGCTACGTGTGATTTTATTTATTGTTTGAAGTTGTGGTCGAGTCACATAAATGTGCGCTTAATAGGGTTTATGTATCACGACTATGCCACGGAAGTCGTACCCATAATCGCGCCAAAAGCAGGCTACGATATTCACGAATCATTTCTCCTAACTACTTGTCATTTTATCAAATGATTCTCATATTACGTGATAATTTGTATTAAATAAAATCAAATATTACATTAAAAAAAAGAACACACACAAAAAAAAATTGTTGTCAAGCTCTATTAACAGCATGCTTGTAGAGGTAAGTTGTATCAAACGAATCAATAGTGAATTGCAATTGTAATCACATCAAAAAGCACATAACAGGCACATAAGTGAACAAATTGCAACATATTATATAATATCCTGACATTTAATCAACAAGTATAGTTATTACAATATGTAAAACTGATATACATACCTCAAAAGCAAGAGATGAACTTAGCAAACCCAAATAAAGGCTATGAACAAAGCCACATATCGAAGCTCAGCTCAACAGCAGTAAACAACCGCAACTTCCATCAGCGACCAAACAATCAGATCTTAACAATAGCAGAATAGTAGTGAACAACAATTCCATAGCTTCGGATTCCAGAAATTATGAAGCAACGAAACAGAAGTTTAGACAGCGAAGAAGCAACCTTGAAGACGCCCTTGAAGTCTACTCTTATTTCAGTTTTGTTTTGTGTTTTGAGCTCTTTTAATTCTTAGATCTGGATTTTTATTCCAAATCTTATATACCGAGATCCGTGAGCTTTTTAGAAAAGAAGCAAAGATTTTTTTGTTTGTGGTTGCTCGATAGAGAATAAGAAGAAGACGAGGAGAAAGGCGGCGGCGGATGACTCGGGTTAGTTTTCGCCAGTTTCCGGCGAAGTTCGCCGGTAATGGAGATGTCACGGCTGCTTTTGGCCAAATTCCATGGTGATGGAAAAAGAAGATGAAAGCAGAAAGGGGAGGGGCAGGTGCTGCTCGTGTGTATAGCAGTGATGAAGGTCAGGAAGAAGAAAGGGGAATGGCGCCGTTTTTGGTTTTTAGTCCAGGGGAGGTCCTTGATTTTTTGTGTCTCTAGGTCTAGGTCTTTAGGGTTAAGGGGAAGTGGGGTTATAGTAAAGGAAAATTGGGGCGGGCAGGCGGGTGAGGGGTTTGGGTTGGGTCGTTATGGGTAGTGAGAAAGGAGTTTTGGGCCTGGGTGCATTGGCCCAGGTCCGATTCTCATAGTCTTTTAGTCTTTGGACACTTAGGTTAAGCTAATTAAATTAATTTAAATAATCCTAATTAGCCATAATAAGTTTTAACCTAATTTCATCCAATTATGACTTAATTAATGAATTAATTAAAGTGAAACTATTAATTAACACTCCTAATTATTTAGAAAGCAATTTTTGTATTATTATTTTTCCTAATAAAAATGATTGAATCAGACAACTAGGTATTAAATTGAACCAAAACCTAATTATGCAATTTAAAAATATATTTTGTTATTATTTATCATTTTATAATAATTTTTTTTAAAAGGATGGATTATGACCATGCGATGCAAATAATTCACAAATAAACACTGAAATTCAATGAAAAATCTATAAAATTAATTTATTTATCAAATTTTGTAGGAGTATTTAGTAGGTGAAAAATTACATGCTCACAGCTGACTAATGCAAGATGTGCATAAGCCCCCATTGGTAGTATCCACAATATGTACCTGCTGCTTCTGCCCTGACTCCTCCACCTTTTTAGTGAGAAGGCTCATCTGTGTCATCAAGGTGGTGGCCATATTTTCAGCAAGAGTGTTTGATGAATCTAAGGCCACTGAGTGAACTACTGGAGTGATGGGTGCATTCCTGGTTGTCCACCCCAAATTTTGTGCCATTTTATCAAGCAGGATCTGGCTTTCTCTCCATGTTTGCTCAAGAATGTTCCACCAGCGGAAGCATCAACATTTGCCTTCACACTATCTTCCAGACCCATATAGAAGCGCTGCCCCAACATCTGGTCTGGAATACCATGATGCGGACAATAACCAGCATCCCTTTAAATCGTTCCCATGTTTCTTGCAATGTTTCCGTTGGCTTCTGTATGAAGCTCAAGATTTCATAAATTTGTTGAGCTGTCTTGTTGGGTGGATGGAACTTGTTCACGAACTGCTTAACTAACTCCTCCCATGTGGTAATGGAATTGATGGGGAGTGAGTTTAACCAATTCTGGGTTGCTCCTATCACTGAGAATGGAAACAACAACAGTTTTATTGCTTCCTGAGTGACGTTTAGCTGCCTCTGAGTTTTGCAAATCGACAGAAAATTCTTCAAATGTTGTTGGGGATCCTCAATGTATGACCTCGAAAATAGTCCCTTGTTTTGTAACAAGTGCAGCATATTGTTTGTGATCTGAAAAGATTAAGCTTGTATTTGAGGGACTACTATCACCATGGCCAAATTCTCCGTTGTAGGTTGTGCCCAGTCATATAAACGCGCTTCTGGCACAAGAGGCGCCACACCTTGTGCAGCTGGGTCTACCACGTCATCCCCATTGTTGTTCCTATTGTTTAGATCTGCCATGGCTGGTTCAAGTTGTTCAATTAGTTGTTGTTGTTTGCTTTTCCGGTTGGCCCGGTTTAAGGCCTTGAAAACTTTCTTGGGGTCTGATAAGGCTTCAAATACTTCACCAGTTCTCGATGAGTTTCTAGGCATGCACCTGTAAAACCAAGTTAGCAATCATTAAAAATTTCAATGTATGGATGAAAAATTGGAGAAAATTGACTACACTTAAGAATTTTGTATTTCTTCCAACTATAAATGATAACACCGTTAATTCTCCGGCAACGGCGCCAAAATTTGATCGCGCCCAACTATGCCTTATAAAAAGGACTAAGCGGACATTGCAAATATAATCTGAGTATTTCTCCTAGAGTCGAATCCCACAGGGAATTAACCTATCAATTATCGTTGTTAGACTCACTCGATTCTTTATAATCAACTTCCCAAAGATTATGAATAACAGTTGTTGGTGTTTCTACTAACTAAAACTGAATACTATTGCTGGGTTGTAAACAAATGCGAGAAGGATCTAAGGTTATGGTTTTCCCTATTGATGGAATCCCTTCCTGTTATATTTCATATAGTTTGGCCTAATTGTCTCTATCAATCACACTCTTATTATCGTAAATCTCTCCCGAGTAATTATGACAATTTACTAGACGCACTCTCCTGAGTTACGCTAGCTTGCTTTTATATTATAGCTTACTTTAGATTGCACCCAAGGTATCGGTATCCCTAATCCAACCTTTAAACCCTTGGTTATGGATCCCTCCTATACTTTGGGAGTGGTGTTGTTCAACAACTACCTAAATATGCACTTTCTCCCGAGTAGATACACACTAAATAGGCACAGCTAATTGAGGGCTCTTCAATCAACTACAACATGAACTTAGTTGAACAAATAGAGATTAAATCAAGCAAACTATATTAATATAACAAGATGTTAATCCTCAACAGGTTCCACCAAAACCTTAGACTAAATAAATTAGCTACTCATAATTGTACTAAAAATAACAATAGAAGAATTCATTGATAATGGGAAAAACACAAGGAAGAATGATGAGATTTGATGCCCAATTGTCCTCCTAGCCTCTTGCCTTTCTTTTCCTTGAACAAGACTCTAAACCTTGATTATTCTCTCTTTTGGGCGAGTTGAACCTTATATAGGTTAAGTGGAATTGTCCCAAGCTTCCAATTTTACCCCTGAAATAACGTGTGTGAACTGGACTAGCGCAGCCGCGCTAATGGGAAAGTATTCTGCCTATGGTCGTTGGACTAGCGCGGTCGCGCTACTGGGCGCGCTATGGCCGCGCTAATGGGACTTCATTCTGCCTCAAGCACCTGAACTAGCGCGAGCGCGCTACTGGACACGCTATGGCCGCGCTAATGGCTGAGTAGTCTTCCTTAGCAACTTTTTCTTCCTTCTTTCACATAAAAACTCCAAGGGGTCTTTCTCCTTTAATTTGGCTCCAAACACCATCCTAGGTCCTCATAATCACACTTTGCTCCTGCGAAACATAAAATCCACAATTAGAGTCATTTTAACATCATTTAACCTTCCTAAGACAGTGAAGCATCATGAAGTTGGAATATAAATATGCGCTAAACTACGTGAATCTAGCCTATTATCAATGGTAATTGTTAATGGCAGGATAGTCCCCTCGTGTGAATCTTTTTTATGATTTGATTTCGTGGGATGTTGCTATTGAGTGGAAGAGTTGCACGGGTTATGGATTATATTATACTAACGTAACATGTCTCTAGAGTAGTCATGATGGATGAAATGAGGTCATCGGACCTAGAATGTGTGTGATCGAATCTGATTGCGGTATTTTAAGGAGGATATTGATGTTGATCGGCTTAGAAATTTTTTATAGTTGTGTTCCCTTCATCATTGGAAGTATACAAAAGTGTTAGAATGAGGCTTCAGTTTGATAAGAGGTATATTACTGGAATTGGGTTGTATGAGCAGCTGTTGTGATTAGAAATTATCGCTATGAGTGTTTGAGTTGTGTGGTATATCATGTGATTTTCATCTTTAATTGCGGATATGGCTTGATACAGCGTGTTCAGAATTATTCAGTTTATAGTTAAGGAATTTTGATCAATTAAATTATTTCATAAGTGGAAATTTGGTTCCAAGGTTTATGGGTCAGGTTGGATTTCCAAATTACAACTATATTGTGTTATTGGACCTATATGGAATAGGGTTACATGGTATCACCCCCGGGTATGTGCATGATAGGGTACACGTCAATTTTGGTGGTTTTTGGAACAACTCTAGGCACGTTCGAGGACGAACGTATGATTAAGTGGGGGAGAATGTAACGACCCGACCGGTTGTTCCGTCAAATTAGCCATGTTTTCCCTATTTCTGCAAACTTATGTGTTGTTCAGCTCTTTTATGTTGTGTTGGGTCGGTTGGTTCAGGTTCAAAGTGATTGTGGAGAGAAATGAGACACTTAGTCTCTTAAGTTGGCTTTACAGTTAGAAAAGTCAATCGGAAGTTGACTTATAGGTAAATGACCTCGAAATGTGGTTTTTATGAATCGAATAGCTTCGTTAGGTGATTTGGGACTTAGGAGTGTGTTTGGAATATTATTTTGAAGTTCGGAATAAAATTAGGCTTGAATTGGGGAAATTGAGTTTTTGGCAATTTCCGATCGGCAGTGGAAAATTAGCTATCGGGGTCAGAATGGAATTTCGGGAGTTGGAACAGGTTCGTAGTGTCATTTTGGAAGTGTGTGCAAATTTTCAGGTCAATTGGACGTGGTTTGGTTAGTTTCGGCATCGTTGGTGAATTTCGGAAGTTTGAAAGTCCTTAGGCTAGAATCATGGGTTGATTTGGTGTCTCGATGTTGTTTTAAGTGTTTCGAAGGTTGGAATAAGTTTGAATAGTCGGATATGAATTGCTTATATCTTTGGTGGAGGCCCCGAGGGCCTCGGTATGAATTCGGATGGCTAACGGAAAGATTTGGAATTTGGTTGAGCAGCTGAACTTTACTGGTTCTGTCATTTCCGCACCTGAAGATTGGGGATTGCAAGTGCGAGCACCGTAGGAGCAAGATTTGGCCGCATATGTGCAGAGTTGAGGAGCTAAAGTGAACCGTAGGTACGCACAAGGACCGCAGGAGAGGGAAGCTGACCGCAGAAGCGAAAACTCCAGGGTTAAGTGAAAACCGCACATGCGATGGTTTTTCCGCAGGTGTGGCATCGCAGAAGAGACTCTGAGACTGCAGATGCGGAAAACACTAGTTAGAAGGTATAAAAAGGTCTTTGCAAATTTTGCTAAGTTTCTCCATATCTGAAGACGGGAACTGAGCTTGGGCAGCGACTTCTCAAGAGGGATCAAAGGTTAACAGTTGGGTAAGCCACTTAAGCTTTACTACTTGTGTTTATGACAATTTTTCCAAATCATGATATTAGTTGAAATTAGGGAAGAAAGTTGGGAGATTAGGGCTTGAAATTGGAAAGGTAAAAATTAGGGATTTGAGGGGCCATTTGAGGTCCGATTTCAATGTTCTTGGTATGTATGGACTCGTGGGAGGATAAGGATTCTATTGATGTGATTTTTATCGTATTCCGAGGCGTGGGCCCAGGGTTCAAGTTTGGGCCAATATCGGGATTTGTGATGTAAATTGATAATTTTGATGTGGGCTTTGTCCCTTTTTCATATATTAATGATATAATACTGATTCTGGTTAGATTCGGGGCGATTTGTGGCTGAGGAGAGCGGAGAGAGAATCTCGGAGTAGAGTTTTGGCTTGATTGAGGTAAGTAACGTTTCCAAACTTGGTTCTAAGGGTTCGAAACCCTGAACTACTTATTATGTGATTAGAATTGGTGATGCACATGCCAAGTGACGGGCGTGCGGGCGTGCACTGTGAGACTTGTGACCTGGTTCATCCTATGACACCGTTTAGTGATTATTCACTGATGATATCTGTGCTTCTATCAATGTGAATAATGCGAACATGTTAGAAATCATGATAAATTATATATTAAGGCTTCACGCCGATATTGTTGAGACCCGAGCGGTCGTTTACATATTCCGGGATGAATATTCCCAAGGCCGCAAGCCTTATACAATACTGAGTGGACTTGCATATGAGAGTGGGAGCACTATGAGCATTTTCATACAATTGATACATTGGCATGTAGAGTATACTGAGTTATACATGGTTTACTGTTCGTACCTGAACTTATCATATTTTATTAACTCTTAGATAACTGCAAACATGCCTAAATTCCTGTACACTGATTCTTGATATGTCCACTAAGGTTTAGTCTGTCACTACCTAGTTAGATAACTGCAAACATGCCTAAATTACTGTACATTGATTCTTGATATGTCCACTGAGGTTTAGTCGGTCACTACCTCTCAGCCCATAGTTTGGGTTCGTTACTTCTGAGTTGGTGTACTCACGTTACCCCCTGCACCTTCTGTGCAGATTCAAGTATCCCTGGCCATGGTAGTGCCAGTTGATCATTTTGGCTGTGGATCATTATCGGAGAGGACGAGGTAGTTGTCTATCAATCGCAGACCCGCCTGTCTCCTTCCTTATCTTCCTTTGTGTATTTTGTTAATTATTTCTCAGAAAATTGTTGTCTTGACGTATTTTGGCTCAGTTGTAGTATAGCTCATGACTCAGTGGCACTAGATTTTGGTATTTTCTCTTCTTACAATACTTTGGATTTGATTTTATCTTTTCTTTTGGCCTCTTTGATGAAAAAGGTCAATATTTAAACATTTTCATGATAGAGAACGAATTGGTTAAGAGTATAGGCTTGCCTAGTTCCACGATAGGCGCCATCACGATAGGGTTGGTTCTTAGGTCGTGACAGTCAGGCTTGTAGAGTTTATTTCGGCGTGGTCTTCTTCCACTATCGATCTCATGAGTTGTACGACTACCACCCTGTTGAGATCGTCGTCCTCGGCCGATGAACCTAAGGGCATCAGCCTAACTATTTTGATCCCGAGGTACGTGTTGCAAAGTCCACTCCTTGAGCCAATGTAATGTTACCTGCAATTTATCCAGATACCTTTGCATTCGTTCTTCTCTGACCTCGAAAGTCCCATTAACTTGGTTCACCATGAGGAGGGAGTAACACTTAGCTTCGATCACCTCCACCCCCAAGCTTTTGGCTAGTTCGAGACCTGCAATCATGGCCTCATATTCGGTCTCGTTGTTAGTCAATTTCACAGTCCTAATAGATTGCCTAACTACAATGCATGTTGGTGGATTCAATATGATGTCAATTCCGGACCCTTTAGTGTTCGAGACGTCGTCCGTAAAGAGGTTCCAAATTCGCGAAGACGTCCTCGATTTTACCAGCAACTATTGTTAGACCACGGGTATTATGGACGACATTAAGTCGGCCATGAAATCTGCCAAAAATTGAGATTTTATGCGTGTCTGGGGCCGATATTCAATATCGTACCGTTGACTTCATGGCCCATTTGGACAATCGTCCCGAGAGTTCGGGTTTACGCATTAGATTTCGCAACTGGTAAGTAGTCACAACATATATAAGATGGCACTGAAAATATTGTTTCAATTTCCTAGAGGCTCTTAGCAAAGCGAGCGCCAATTTTTCTTGGTGAGGGTATCTAGTTTCAGCCTCACCCAGAGTCATGCTAACATAGTAAATTGTAAATTTCGTACCTTGCTCCTCCCAGACTAGGACTCCACTTACCTCTAGCTCTAATACTACCAAGTATAGATATAGATGTATGTCTGCCTTCGGCGTGTGAAGCAGTGGTGGGCTCGATAGATATCGCTGAGTTCCTCCAAGGCTTGTTGGCATTCCGGGGTCCACGGGAAGTTATTCTTCTTCTTCAGTAGCGAGAAGAATCGGTGGCTCTTATCAGAGGACCTTGAGATGAATCGCCCAGGGCGGCTATGCGCCCGGTTAACCTTTGCACGGCCTTCATGTTGTCCACCACCGTGATATCTTCGATGGCTTTGATCTTGTCGGGGTTGATCTCGATTGCCCCATTGGATACCATGAATTCGAGGAATTTACTAGATCCGACTCCAAACACATGTTTCTCTGTGTTCAGCTTTATATTGTACTTCTTCAATATGCTGAAGGTTTCCTGCAAATGTTTTAAATGGTCCTCTGCTCGCATGGACTTAACCAACATAACGTTATTGTAAACTTCCATCGATTTTCCTATTTTTTCCTCGAACATCCGATTTACTAGGCGTTGATAAGTGGCACGGGCATTTTTTAATCCAAATGGCATTATGTTATAACAGCATGTACCGTACTTAGTGAAGCAGGAGTTTGTTTTTTGATCATTCGGATCCACCCGTATTTGGTTGTACCCGGAATAGGCATCGAGAAAACTGAGGATTTCGTGGTTGGCCGTGGCATCGATCATGCGATTGATGTTGGGAAAATGGAAAGAGTCATTGGGACACGCCTTATTCAAATCTTTATAGTCTACACTCATTCTTAATTTGTTCCCTTTTTTAGGGACTACCACTACGTTTGCTAACCAATCCGGGTATTTAACCTCCCAAATGGACCCTATTTTAAAGAGTTTAGATACCTCGTCCTTGATGAAAGCATGTTTGACCTCGGACTGGGGTCTCCCTTCTGTTTGATCGGGTGGAATTTTGGGTCAAGGCTTAGTTTGTGACTGGTTATCTCCGGCGGGATCCCTGTCATATCAAGATGGGAATAAAAAAAACAATTTGTGTTAGCTATAAGAAATTGAATGAGGTTTTTCCTGAGATCTGGAGTTAACCCAGTACCCAAGTATACCTTCCGATCTGGTAGATGCTCGTTCAATATGACCTGTTGCAGCTCCTCGGCTATTGATTTAGTGGTGTCAGAATCACTAGGGACTATAAAGATCTAGGAACCCCACAATCATCATCCTCGTCAGTTCCCTGTTTATCCGGTTGGGTTGTGGCCGATGTCGGTAATTGCTATTTATCCTCTTAATTTGCACCCAAACTTGGTTCCTCTGACGTTGAGAATGTTGATGTCGGAATCACCTCTTTGACTGCAAACATTTCCTTTGTAGCTGGTTGTTCTCCATAGATCGCTTTAATCCATTATGGCATTGGGAATTTTAACACTGGGTGAAGGGTCGTGGGCATTTCTGTTACGCCCCAAAACCAAGGGATGAGACTGGCACCTAACCGGATGGACCCAGTCAAGCAGACCTGGATTGCCTTTCCTACCCAACGTATTACCCTGTGTTCATAACGTACATTATTCCTGTCACGACCCAAAACCTATGGGTTGTGATGGCGCCGGACACCACTGTCAGGCAAGCCGACCCCTTAATTAGTTGGAACACTTTCCTGTTTAAACTTTTAGAATCGAAGCCTCTTCTTGCATATTCCTTATTAAATAAATAAATTTCGTAGTTTAAATATGGAAAGAAAACCAACTTAATACAGAAAAGAAATACCAAGACATCCCCAGAACCCGGTGACACAAGTCCATGAGCAATTTCTAAGGATTTATACAATTATACAACGCTTGTCCGAAAAACAAATTGGACAAAGGAAATAAATATCAAATGTAAGTACACAGACGGGAGACTCCGGCAGCTGTGGAACGCCTCTAGAAGAATGCAGTCTGTATAAGTCTCCAAATCAATCACTGTACTATAAAGGTACCTGTGCAACAAAATGCACAGAGAGTGTAGTATGAGTACAAATACATATATGTACCCAGTGAGTATCCCGTCTAATCTCGAAGAAGTAGTGACGAGAGGTCGACTTGACACTCACTAAGGTCCAACAGTATGATATAACAATGATAAAACGAATAAGAGAAGAAGACATGTAAGACAGTGAGTAGCAATTAAGTATAAAGCACAGAAATCCAAGTAAGTACTGTAACGGTAATAATGGACACTTTCTTTCCCCCAAATATCAAACATAAGTCAATATCCATGAAACAATGCCAAATAATCATGCGCACACAGGAATAAAACAACCGGCTGGAGTCATGAGGGAGAATAGCTATGCACTGCCGGGGATCGATCGGCCCGTACCAAGAGTGCATGCTTAACAATGTAATCATATCATATCATAGTGAAGAATAGCTATGCACAGCTGGGGATCGACCGGCCCGTAACAAGAGTTCATGCTTAACAATGAACTATCAATGAACTATCTGCCTACGCACTGCCGGGGATCGACCAGCCCGTACCAAGAGTGCGTCTATCAAAGTAATCATATCATATCATAGTGTAACTTCGTCCATGCACTGCCAGGGATCGATCGGCTCGTACCAAGAGTGGATTCTTAATTAAATCCTTGTGCACTGCCGGGGATCGACCGACACGTACCAAGAGTACACTATAAATTCTCCGTGGCGTACGGCCCGCTCCCATAAGAGTGAAGGAAATTACATATCGCTCGCGGGATGTAAATTACGAAGCGACAACATGAACACACAGAATATAAACTTCATTTAAGCGACGACATGCGCACACAGAATGTAAAGTTCATCTCACCACAATTCTTTCCAATTATTTAAGTAAATGAAAGCTCGGGGGAAACAATAATATCTTACATGCGTACAAAACTTATAAGTAATTTCTTTTACTTTCATAATACTTTCCATAAATAATTTCTTTCATATTCCTTCCCGTAAGTCAATTCATTTCATAATATTTTTCCGTGAAAACAATTTCCTTCCATATTATTTTAAGATCCATAAATCTCAGAGAAACAAAACCACACAACAGGATATTATAACATAATATAATTCATTACAAGAAGTGTACAGGGCATGATGTGGGGCCTAACTACCCAGACATAACAATAGTAGCCGCTACGTACAGATTCTCGTCACTTGGTACGTACGTAGCCCCAGCAAACAATTACATGTAGCATGTAGAAAACCTAAGGGACAATTCCCTCTTACAAGGTTAGAAAGGAGACTCACCTCGCTCTGAAGATTCATCATCGGCTTCCAAGCCTCTACGACGACTAAAATGGATGCGCAACGCTCCCAAACTATCCAAATAACAATAATTCAATGAAATTATACTCAATAGATCATAACCAATTCAAATTACAAAGTTCCTCAGCCCGGCTCAATGAAATGACCAAAATGCCCTCGATCCCACATGCCCGGACCTCGAAATGTTTGGAAGAAAATCCCTACCCGAAGCTTTACTAATTCAATTACACATTTTACTAAATTAGTCATGCTCAATTCGTGGCTAAAATCCAAATTTCCAAATTTCTAGGTTTTCTTCAAAATACTAACTTTTCCACAATTTTTCCCTAATTTTCATGTTCTAATCCATGATATAATCTTGTATTTAACTTGGAAATAAGTAGAATGATCTTACCTCTGAAGCTTGGTTGAAATCTTCCTTGAAATACTCTCAAAATACGTTCATGGCATATGTAAAATGAGGGAGAAAAGCCAAAATCCCGTTTTAAATCAACACTACCCAGAACCGACCCTGTGCGATCGCACCACAGGCTCCGCGATTGCACAGGCCTTCCATGCTGCCTCCAAAATCCTCCTATGCGTTCGCATGCATAAGTCCTCATGCGTTCGCACAAGCCTAAGTCCCAGAAGCCTCCAAGCGCACCTTGTGCGATCGCACAAGATCACCTGCAGTCGCACAGGCCAATTCTCTGCAGCCTAAATTTTCCTTCTGTGCGATCGCACAAGACAAAATTCCAGCCCTCTAATTTCTTCTCCGCAATCGCATTTCAAGGCCACGATTGCACAGCACACCAGATACTCCAGAAAACAGCAGCAGCAAAATAGAAGAAAAATGGCCCGAAACCACCCCGAAGCACACCCGAGGCCCTCAGAACCCCGTCAAAACACACGACGCAGTCCCATAACACCCACAAGCTTGCTTGAGGCTTGAAATAACATCAAACAACGCCGAAATCACGAATCGCACTAAAATCCAACTTTATGAACTTTGAAATTTCTAACTTTCACATCTGATGCCGAAACCTATCAAATCACGTCCGATTGACCTCAAATTTTGCAGGCAAGTCATATTCGACGTTACAGACCTTCTCCAACTTCCGGAATCGCATTCCGACCCCAATATCAAAAATTTCATTTCCGGTCGAATTTTTCAAAAACCTTCAGTTTTCTATCTTTAGCCAAATGACCTTAAATTGACTTCCGGATATCCGAATTCACTTCCGATCGCGCTCCCAACTCCAGAATCACCATACGGATCTATTCCCAGACTCGAAATCCCAAACGGACATCAATATCATTGAAATGTACTTCAAGTCAAACTTAGGAAATTTCCTTAAAATACTGACTTTCCACAATATACGCTGAACTGCTCCCGGGTTATCCAAAACCCGTTCCGGACATACGCCCAAGTCCGAAATTATCACACGAACCTGTTGGAACCCTCGGATCCTGATTCCGAGGTCGTTTACTCAAAATCCCAGCCTTACTCGATTTCTTCAACTTAAGACTTCTTAAATGAGAATTTTCCTTTAAATTCAACTCCAATCTTGCTGAATTTCAATTCTGACCGTATGCACAAGTCAATATACCTGAAATGAAGTTGTTTGTGACTCCCAACTGCTGAACGACACGCTGGATCTCAAAACGACCAGTCGGGTCATTACATTCTCCCCCACTTAAACGGACGTTTGTCCTCGAACGTGCCAGGAACTACCCCAGAATTACCTGGAATCACTGTTTAACACCTCGTGCACCTGCCCGTGCCACCACAACCCAGTTGAGCACATAAACTTGATCAGATCTGAAGATATCCTCCTTTATTCATACAATAAGCTCCGAACTTAGTTCTAACATCTGAAATTCTCTGCCAGGCCCGTTTCTAACATTTGAACACCGTACCAACTACAACACGAGGCACCAGAACACAACTGCGTGCCTTTGCTGAATCAACACCATACACCGCATAATCCATCATCCGACCACAATGACGCTCCCTGAACCTTAATAGCCAGAATTCTGCGACTTTGATGCTCTCAAAGCACCTTTATAAGTTACATTCATACATCTTTCTATAACGCTGACGATACGACCACAACGGAGGAAATGTGTAGAAATTCCTAACCAACTGCAGAGTCAACCACACATTGGCATCTCTTCTCTTGACTTAGATCATCATTTCATCACTAACCAAATATTTTGTATTGTTCTTTACCATAATTCACAAAACCTTATCGCATTGATCCCTGATCCAGTAGTCTCGTCTCACCCAGTATGAACTGCTCAGATAACAAATCATCCCTGACATAACCAACAGTCTCACACAATGCCACAATGCGCCAATAGGCCGCAATTCGAACACGACACATAAGGAAACGACATCAGGAAGAGACTACCCGACTCACGCTATAAATATGAACTTTCCTCAGAGAAATAGGAAGTAAAACACAAGAATAATCATTATAGGAGTCTTGCTCAACATCACATTGTTGTGGCGCGCAACCCGATCCAAATAACATACTCGTGGCGGCGTGCCACCTGATCCCATCATAGAATTTACATAAAGAAATATATACACAGAGCTGAATTGCTCACTAATACAATTTACTGACATCGGTAACAAACACGTTGAGTGCATAATACCATTCTGGGGAGACTGATAGAGCCAGATGCCACAAACTCAAGCACAACTGAGGTGCAATATATAATCTGAATCTCAAGAGCCATTCTTCTCACTTAACCTCATCGCCACGCGGAATCTCAACACATAAGAATTTATCAAGCCGTTTCACCACTCACACGGCACAATCACAATATCACATAAATTTGACGAAGACGGGACAACACCTGATATCCCAATGCCCCTCCTTGAGGAGTGCCATACTGAAATTAACACCTCTGACTCGCATGAAGCCCAAAATCTTGTTTAAGTCCATTCACTCACTTCAAGCTGATTTTGCTCGCATTGATCTAGGCTGATAGCCTTACCTGGGTCCAAACAACCTGCCTCATTTTTCTTATACACACGAGGACAACCATCATAGCCGAGATAAACACCCCACAATCCACAACCAACTGAGCCGAGCGCCTTCCAGGCATAAATTCTCAATTAAGCCACATTACACTCCTTTATACTTGGTCTAATTATGCAATCAATCAGGTGACTACAAGTCACACTTACACAATCTTCTCGTGGTCACACTCCCACGACTTTCCACACAAGGAGACAAGTATGCATATCAATACCACCGACCATCCTAAGGCTGTAAAACAATTCAAGGACCCGTAACCAAGATACAAGCCTCTTTCACCAAACACCGAACTCAGATGACACTGAAGACAATATCAGTTTATTCTAATCATTTAAATCCTTTGGTCTTGCTCCTCCGTGCATCATGACATCCTTGTTAACACCGAACCGCAATCTCGATTCTTACTTCCAGTTACATACCGCTTATTGCACATAACATGCCAATATGGAATAGCATAGGAAGTTCCATCATAACTCCTGAACCACTAACAGGGTGAACACTTCCTCACATATAGAAACCTTTTATTTGCTTCAACTCATGAGAACCATAACAACACACAAGTGAGCTCTCACAATCACAATACATGCAAATCCTTAAGTAGTGGTCTGAATCACCATAAACCTTCTGGGATCCGCCTACACCTGACAGGCCATAGCACTTGTATGCTTCCAAATGAAATCTATTACGACGGCCGATGAGCCCCACGCACATCTACACAAACTATTCATGTACTCAATCATACCGAAGGAACTGATCAATGTCGTACATGCGTCGTTCCATCATGGCAAACCAATCCATCTTCTTTTAATCATCTTTAATTGCCTCAGGATAATAGTAACTTCTTTCGACTCATAGCAACTCAACCCTCACTCATCCTGAGTGACCTTGATCCACGAGACCATGCTGCCTAAATTTCGCAACCCGTCTCACAACCTCCTGATAATCTTTCTACAACTCGGAGTTCATTTCTCTCACTCCTCCAATTCTATCCTGCGTGCTGAAATAACATAGGACACTCCAACCATTTTCCTTCTCCTTAGAGATTATGATGCAAAAGCTCGATTCTCAATAATACGGCTGCCTGAAACCCTTAAAACCACAGCTTTTAATCTTCGAATTCACTAGGACCACTGCTGAGAGTCACTCACTCTGACTGGACCCGAATACAATCAACTCCAAGGCTCTTCTAGCACATGAACATGCTCTCAATAAAGCACGTGACTGAGTCACTTCCCTTACAACTTGCCTAAGCCTTAAGCACAAATTCTAAATCTTCCATAGTCTAACCCTGGTCCAATAGGACCAACTTCGTTCACATTTATTGAATTCCATACTCAATTACCGCTTTACTCATTTCTCTTAGTTGTAACAAGTTGCCAATACACTGACAATCCGCAATCCCATGAGGACACAACCTTACAACCCAACTGCAGGTGGTGGGACTCCCCCACTTAGCCCGAAGCTACTCCCTGCACCACTTCAGACACTGCTGAGATCTTTTCTTCTTTGTTTACATGACCTTGCTCAACCAATCCGTCCAATTCCTATGAATTTCCCCATTAGCCTCCCCCAAATACTCGAATCCTCTAGCACTACTCGCACATTCTTCCTCCTACCGACTAGCCACTAGGACTCCGCACAGAACTTACCATCCCTACAACCGCTAACCTACTCACAAAAGACAACCCACCCGAGGAAACTAGCCAACTGACACCTACCATTACGCTATGATTCTCACTTTCTTCAATAACAAGACCCTCATCCTAAGCATGTCCTCACTCACCGACTTTACTTGTCTGATCGCTCCTCGGGGAAATCCACCATGCGCGCGACAACAGCTTCTGATTCCAAGTTATGCTGCATCCTTCTTCATCCCAACAACTCCTCTCGGTGGCATCTAACCTTCCGTCGAATAACCAACATTTCGGTTTAAGCTTGTGGACCTACCCCCTGTCCACAAAATTTCTCAAATCACTTCAACTCCTCCCTAAGGAAAGCAACCGCCTTACCACTGAACTCATAGGCTATACTGCCACTACTTACTTAGTTGGACTCATTCCTTTAAGCAAGTACCCGACTTCCGTCTCTGACGCCTGGTATTTAGAGATTTAGCCGCTACCTGACACTTTTCACATGGATCCCTTCATCGCATGCTTCTCAGTTGTAGCCTCAATCCAATATTATTCTCTGTAGCTCTTGAACCATCAGATCACCACGACTTCAAACTCTCTGATGATCAACTTTCTTGAGCTACCTTCATTAGAAATGCTCATTCAATACCTTAACCACTGCACACCACGGTCTATAACATCTGCTTCTTCAACACCGCTATAGCACACTCTAACCCAAGGCAACCGAAGAACTAGAGCACCAGCGAACTTAACATGTTCTATTCGATCAAACAACGGTACCACAACACGGGTGAATACTCCACCTTGCTCAATAACACCAAGCTTCATTACTTTTATCACCCAATCCTGACCATTTATAATCCAAATGCTTTTCCTCCGCCGGAACAAAAATACTGAAATCTCGAAATCACACTCTGAGAAGACCTCCGTTCAAACCGTTCATCACCCCAACACCTGGGCAAACGTTATATCCTCATATCAACATCGCGCCATAATAAATCATAAGTTTCATAACCACTTGCATGGCTTCAAAGTCCTCATAAACACAATTACTGAGCTGATACAACATATTATTCTTCTGAAGGGCAACAACAACAGCCCCAACCAACTGCACATGGAAAACATCTCGCACCAGATCCGTAGCACCATTTACAATTCCTCAAGCTCTCGATTCATAGCAAGCGCTTCGCCACGCGTAAGATTGAATGGGAAGAAACATAGGCATAAACCTTAAAGGAATCAAATCGCACGATGAGGAATCAAGAAGGGAAGTACTCCTAACAGCCATGTAGCCTCTCAAAGATAAGTACAGACGTCTCCGTACCGATCCGCAAGACTCTACTAGACTTGCTCATGACTCGTGATACCACGTTGTCACGACCCAAAACCTATGGGTTGTGATGGCGCCAGACACCACTGTCAGGCAAGCCGACCCCTTAATCAGTTGGAACACTTTCATGTTTAACATTTTAGAATCGAAGCCTCTTCTTGCATATTCCCTATTAAATAAATAAATTTCGTAGTTTAAATATGGCAAGAAAACCAACTTAATACAGAAAACAAATACCAATACATCCCCAAAACCCGGTGACACAAGTCCATGAGAAATTTCTAAGGATTTATACAATTATACAACGCTTGTCCGAAAAACAAATTGGACAAAGGCAATAAAGATCAAATGTAAGTACACAGAAGGGAGACTCCGGCAGCTGTGGAACGCCTCAGGAAGAACGCAACCCGTATAAGTCTCCAAATCAATCACTGTACTATAAAGGTACCTGTGCAACAAAATGCACAGAAAGTGTAGTATGAGTACATATACATATATGTACCCAATGAGTATCCCGTCTAATCTCGAAGAAGTAGTGACGAGAGGTCGATTTGACACTCACTAAGGTCCAACAGTATGATATAACAATGATAAAACGAATAAGAGCAGAAGACATGTAAGACAGTGAGTAACAATTATGTATAAAGCACAAAAATCCAAGTAAGTACTGTAACGGTAACAATGGCCACTTTCTTTCCCCCAAATATCAAACATAAGTCAATATCCATGAAACAATGCCAAATAATCATGCGCACACAGGAATAAAACAACCGGCTGGAGTCGAGGGAGAATAGTTATGCACTGCCGGGGATCGATCGGCCCGTACCAAGAGTGCATGCTTAACAATGTAATCATATCATATCATAGTGAAGAATAGCTATGCAATGCCGGGGATCGACCGGACCGTACCAAGAGTGCATGCTTAACAATGATCTGCATATGCACTGCCGGGGATCGACCAACCCATACCAAGAGTGCGTCTATCAATGTAATCATATCATATCATAGTGTAACTTCGTCCATGCACTGCCGGGGATCGACCGGCCCGTACCAAGAGTGCATTCTTAATTAAATCCCTGTGCATTGCCGGGGATCGACCGGCCCGTACCAAGAGTGCACTATAAATTTTCCTTGGCGTACGGCCCGCTCCCATAAGAGTGAAGGAAATTACATATCGCTCGCGGGATGTAAATTACGAAGCGACAACATGCGCACACAGAATGTAAAGTTCATTTAAGTGACAACATGCGCACACAGAATGTAAACTTCATCTCACCACAATTCTTTCCAATTAATTAAGTAAATGAAAGCTCGGGGGAAACAATAATATCTTACATGAGTACAAAACTTATAAGTCATTTTTTTTCCTTTCATAATAATTTCCATAAATAATTTCTTTCATATTCCTTCCCGTAAGTCAATTCATTTCATAATATTTTTCCGTGAAAACAATTTCCTTCCATATTATTTTAAGATCCATAAATCTCAGAGAAACAAAACCACACAACATGATATTATAACATACATATAATTCATTACAAGAAGTGTACAGGGCATGATGTGGGGCCTAACTACCCGGACATAACAATAGTAGCCGCTACGTACGGATTCTCGTCACTTGGTACGTACGTAGCCCCATCAAACAATTACATGTAGCATGTAGAACACCTAAGGAGACAATTCCCTCTTACAAGGTTAGAAAGGAGACTCACCTCGCTCTGAAGATTCATCATCGGCTTCCAAGACTCTACGACGACTAAAATGGATGCGCAACGCTCCCAAACTATCCAAATAACAATAATTCAATGAAAATANTCTATGTTTTCTTCAAAACACTAATTTTTCCACAAATTTTCCCTAATTTTCATGTTCTAATCCATGATATAATCTTGTATTTAACTTGGAAATAAGTAGAATGATCTTACCTCTGAAGCTTGGTTGAAATCTTCCTTGAAATGCTCTCAAAATCCGTTCATGGAATATGTAAAATGAGGGAGAAATGCCAAAATCCCATTTTAAATCAACACTGCCCAGAACCGACCCTGTGCGATCGCACCACAGGCTCTGCGATCGCACAAGCCTTCCATGCTGCCTCCAAAATTCCTCATGTGTGTTCGCATAAGTCCTCATGCGTTCGCACAAGCCTAAGTCCCAGAAGCCTCCAAGCGCACCTTGTGCGATCGCACAAGATCACCTGCGGTCGCACATGCCAATTCTCTGCAGCCTAATTTTCCTTCTGTGCGATTGCATACCTTCAGGTGCGATCGCACAAGCAAAAATCCAGCCCTCTAATTTCTTCTCCGCGATCACACAGCACACCAGATACACCAGAAAACAGCAGCAACAAAATAGAAGAAAAATGGCCCGAAACCACCCTGAAACACACCCGAGGCCCTCGGGACCCCGTCCAAACACACGACTCAGTCCCATAACACCCCACGAACTTGCTCGAGTCTTCAAATCACATCAAACAACGCCGAAATCACAAATCGCACAAAAATCCAACTTTATGAACTTTAAAATTTCTAACTTTCACATCCGATGCCGAAACCTATAAAATCACGTCCGATTGACCTCAAATTTTGCAGGAAAGTCATATTCGACGTTACGGACCTGCTCCAACTTCCGGAATTGCATTCCAACCCCGATATCAAAATTTTCATTTCTGGTCGAATTCTTCAAAAACCTTCAGTTTTTCTATCTTTAGCCAAATGACCTTAAATTGACTTCCGGATATCCGAATTCACTTCCGATCGCACTCCCAACTCCAGAATCACCATACGGATCTATTCCCAGACTCGGAATCCCAAACGGACATTAATATCATTGGAATGTACTTCAAGTCAAACTTAGGAAATTTCCTTAAAATACTGACTTTCCACAATATACGTTGAACTGCTCCCGGGTTATCCAAAACCCGTTCCGGACATACGCCCAAGTCCGAAATCATCATACAAACCTGCTGGAACCCTCGGATCCTGATTCTGATGTCGTTTACTCAAAATCCCAGCATTACTCGATTTCTTCAACTTAAGACTTCTGAAATGAGAATTTTCCTTTAAATTCAACTCCGATCTTCCTGAATTTCAATTCCGACCGTATGCACAAGTCAATATACCTGAAATGAAGTTGTTCGTGACTCCCAACTGCTGAACGACGTGCTGGATCTCAAAACGATCGGTCGGGTCGTTACAATTCCATATGAGTTAGCCAATTTAGATTCAAAGTACACTTTACAACATAATTCCATTTTCCTCTTTTAGTTTTCAACAACAGATAATCCCAAAATATACAAGTTACATACAACATTTCTGATTCGCGATCCACAATTATGAGTGAGTACAACTACCGCCCAAAATATACTTATACATATACATATACAACCCACACAGTGTCTACGGAGCCTCTAAGAGTTCTAGGAGTTTTACATAAACTTGATGACGACAAGGCCCCGACTATACCTTTTACATAATAAGCAAAAGAGAATGGTACAATCCACACACGGCCCCGAGAGGAAATAGGGCTCACCAGAAGTGCTGAAGAGATGAAGAGGACGCACCACTAACAGCAGGCTGAGCTACCTGCTATGGAACCACCTACATCCATTTAAAAGATGTAGCACCCCGAAAAAAGGGACGTTAGTACCGTTGAATAATACTAGTAAGTATAAAAAAACTTTACTCTAAGTACAATCAAACAATTCACAGATAAGAGACAGTTAATGGAACCAACAAGTATTGCACAGAAACAAAAACAACCACAATCAAGAGTTTCACAGATTCTCATTTCAACACAACCACATTCCACCCTTATTACCTCTCCACCCTTATTACCTCGTCCACCCTTATTACCTCGTCCACCCTTGTTACCTCTCCACCCTTATTACCTCGTTTTGCGGCGTGCAACCTGATCCCTCCGGACAATCACATTTCAGCCTTGTTACATTCTGTTGCGGCGTGCAACCTGATCCCACCGGACAACCACATTTCATAACAACAATCACCAATAATTAAATCACAAGGATCTTCATTACAAGGAACACAAGTTCATATCAACAATTCGCTATGTGGACTCAAGGCACAATGATTCTCACCAAGCAGTAATTCATGTACACAGTGTTGCCATAATCGTTCAACTCAATTACATCAATTCACAATACCCTCTTTCATCACTTACCACGCACGGGTTTTTAGCCATTAGATACATTCCCACACTTGGGCACATTAACAGTCCTTCATTCATTAACACATACTTTCATATTGATACCCTCGAGCATTTAACGAGCTTTGCACATAATAAGATAGGCACAACAAACCACTTTTCACAATCTCAATTAGCATAGTAGTCAACAAGAAATTCAGTGAGTGAAGTCTTACGCCTCAACACATTTGGACAGTCAATTCACATATTCTCAAACAAGGTACGCATACCGTATGCTCGGACACCAACAAGAGGATTCTACAAAGGTTAAAGTTAGCCATACATACCTCGAGTCAAACTTCCCTTTTTTAATTTCTATCACAAATCACCGGATCGTCTAGCACAGTCAATCTATTCCACAATGTGACATATTTCACTTAGAATTAGGAAGCTTGAATTCAATTGGGCATTTTATCAAACACTATGTGACCCCTTAGATTACTGACCCCCTTTTTGAGAACAATTACCCAAACTTGTTTTCCCTTTACTAGATCACAGAGTTTAACTTACATGCATGCAAGGTCTCAACTTTAATTTTCAAGAACCAACCTATGTGTGCTTTATTCTTGACCAAAATCTGAGAATTAAAGGGAAATGGGGTGAAGACATACCTCTTTGAGTGAAGAAAATGATAATAACTGGATAATTTCTGGGCTTGAGTGATTTTTGGAAAATCAAATTGATGAAGATGGAGCTTTCTCTCTCAAGAACCCTCTCTCCCCTCTCTCTATTTTTGTTAAGAAATTCTTAAAAATGAAGGGGAGGGGTGTTTTATTAAACAGGGAGTCAGGTTTGAAATTTTCAAAATAGGTGCCCCGACACAGAAATGCGGTCAGGAATGCGATCGCATTCCTGCTATGCGGTCTGCATTCCTGTCGCAGAAATGGCCCTCGAATGGGCCAAAAATGGAAAACAATCTGCCCAGGTATGCGACCACTATGTGGTACGCATACATGTTATACGATCGCATAGTGCGTCGCATAACCTCCCTCATAAAAATCATGGGGCAAGAATGCGACAACTATGCGGTCTGCATACCCAAAATGCGATCGCATTCTGGGCCGCATAGTTTTCTCAATTTGGACAGAAGCCTGGTCATGTATGCGACCATTATGCGGTCCGCATACACATTATGTGATCGCATAGTGCGTCGCATAACAGCAAAATTCTGGAAAGTTTTATTTTTCAAGTTTCGGGGTACTATTTACTCAAAATAGGTCCGTTTTAAGAATTTCTACAGCTATAACAACACAGGGACCTATTCGGGCATTATTTTAGACATAGAATTTTACGGGTCTTTACATTCTCCCCCACTTAAAATCATTCGTCCTCGAATGAGGATCGGAAAGTCATTTGATTTTGAAAACACAATATGCCAACCCCCAATTTTCACTAACTCCGATATTCCCTGAAAAATTCGCCAGAGATTCCTTTGTAACTAGGCCTATATACCTGCCAGCGATCCCCCGAAACACATTTTCAATTTAATGCTACATAACGCAGTTATTCTAACTGTCACACCTCCTTTTTCCCGAAAGCGGGATAAGGGAGTTTTTCCAATTGAAGTGACATTTATCGAAACGGGATTATTATATTTATCAGAGTCGCCACTTGGGATAATTGTTATGGTGTCCCAAGTCGCCGGTTTGTTTTAAATCCCAAATCGAGAAATTTTGACTCCGTTTAAAAGTCTGCGAACCAGAAGACCGGGTAAGGAATTCTGTTAACCCGGGAGAAGGTGTTAGGCACTCCCGAATTCCGTGGTTCTAGCACGGTCGCTTAACTATTAATAATTGGCTTAATTATCTAATTAATTATGTGTATTAAACCTATTGTGCATTTTTAACCTTTTATACCGCTTTTAGTTATTTATAGATTATTCTGAAACAAGTCACGAGAGTGTGCATTTGTCGTTTTTTAACACATTGCAAACGCGCCACATGAAATGCACCCGCAATTTACAACGTGTTGATTTTAATATTATTCGAAATTGTGGTCGGGTCACATGAAATGCACACCCGAATAGGATTTACGTACCGCTACTATGCCACGAGAACCGTACCCATAGTCGCAAGAATTTATTATTAATCTCACATTATTAATCATAAATTAGACAACGACTAATTCTCTCGACCGTTTACGACAATTCAGTATAATATTAATGATTCCTCATTTATGGCATAAGAAACAAAAGATAATCTTTTCTATTCCCTAATTCTATATATTAGTTAGATTTTGGTTGTACCTCCTTCAAGATTTGCCAAACAAAAGATATAAAATTGGCAGTGACACCAAGGATCACGTTTTTATCAACCTTCTCGTCAATCAACAGGAAAGTAACAAATTAACAACAAAACTAATGAGACCCTTTTTTTATCATGGCTGAAATTTAGAATTAATAATGAACAATAGATTCCACTATGGCAAGTAGAAACATTGACGCGATGAGTTAAAGATACAAAGCTACTAGATAATCAATTTCACACCCATAAATTTTGATATATAAAATATAATTTCAATCTCAAAAACCAATCATGATATCCAACAAAACTTGGCATCAAATTCAAACAAAAATAGAATCAGTAATAAACTAAAAGATAAAATCAGTAAAGTAAAGAAGGAACCTTTATTGTTGAAACTTTCCAATATTGACAATGAATAAGAGCTTCAAATTTACAAGATATAATCTGAAAACCTTCTGCTTTTTGTTCTTCTTTTCTGTCGTCTTTTTTAGCGTGTGTGGGTCTCTTTTTCATTTGTGTAGAACTATTTGATTTGGGAAATTGGGGGTGGCAAAGGCGTGAGGAAGGAACAGGGGGAGAATGGCGCTAGTCCTCTGCCAGGGAGGTTTCCTCCTTATTGATTTTTTGGGTCTGATCCTTTTAAGAAGAAGACGAAGGAAAATCTTTTTCCTCTGGGGAGCTAGCTGCGCCGTTCTCCTTTTGTCCGGGGGGAAGGGTCTTTCTTATTTCATTAGATCTCTATTATATAGAAGAGGGATTAGGGTTGAAATGTGGGGAATCTGGTTGGGCCTGGGATTTTGGGCCTTGAAATTAGGCCAATTTGAAACAAGGGCAAATTGTATCTTTCAAAAATAGTCATCTTACTACTAATTAATTTTTTTTTATCAAAATGACCTAATTAACACTTTAACTAATTAAATAAACTAATTGATTAAGCTAATGTATATTTTTGTGACTTTTATATATTAATCTATCAATTAAAAGGTAATTAATTTTTAAAAATACGAATTAAATCTAAGATTACATGAAATGAAAAAATGTGACAATTTTTATGATTTTTCTTTGATTTTAAAATATTAAACATGCATGAAATTTAACTAAATAAAGAAAAGTTCCTAAAATTCATTAAAAGTTATTTTTTGATTATTTTTAGGAGTAATTTTCATGCGGGGCAAAAATTGGGTGTTCACAACCGCCCCTCTTAGCTCGAGAACATGAACGGTTTTCGGGCAAAGATAAAGTGAGCAACCACGAGCAATTTTTGCCCGTTTGGTACTCCATTTGGAAGCATTTTGAAAAAGGTTTGACCGAACCTTGCTTTGGAGGTTGCCTACATATCCTTGGCTATAAAGGAATCAGGTCAGTGTAGTTCTGGAAGTTTTGGAGTGATGAGTTTGAGAGTCGAGCGAGGTTCCGTCCAAGGCTCCGGTTCATGGTCCTGCTATTACATCAAAATCCAAATGAAAAGACTAACTAAGCCTATCAGCTACGAGTTACAAGATTCCTATCTACGGGTCTTCTGAAGCTTGATCTTGAGTCTTGGTTGCTTCTTTATACAGACTCCGATCTGAATCTTGATGCTTGTTCGTTGTAGGTATTGGTTAAATCTTCTTCAGCTTTTCGGATCAAGGCAAGATATACCGAACGGATGACTTCAATCTCGTTCTGAATAGTCCACGTCTTTCCCGCTTCTGCACTTTGGGGTTTAACTCTTTTCTTTTTCTTCTTTTCTTTTATTCTGAATTGAGACGTCTTCTTTTGGTCATCTCGAATCAATTGTCCTAAAAATGCAATCCGCACAAAATCAAAAAGCAAACGAACAAAATTTTCTGCCCCAGTTTTCACTAGGAAAATTCTGTGATTATTGTAAGGAAATCTATACTACTTTATTATTGAAAGCAGTGAAAAGCCAAGAACAGTGCACCCAGAGTTATTGTAGGCTAGGGAGTGGATACCCTATGCCCAAAGGTAAAATCAACTAGGGGTTGGAGACCCTGTGTTAGAAGAGAATTGACAGGTTATGCTGTCGTCAAGAAAAGATCACCGGGTTATGCCGGTGTCTGGAAATGAGATTCATCGGGTTATGCCGGCATCAACTAGGGAATGGAGACCCTATGTGGCATCGAGTTATGTCGGCATAAACTTATGCTGGCATCAACTAGGGAGTGGAGTCCCTATGTTGGAAAATCATCAACTAGGGATTGGAGACCCTATGCTGGAAAACCATCAACTAGGGAGTGTATACCCTAAGTTGGCATCAACTAGGGATTGTATACCCTATGTTGGAAAATAAAATCAACTAGGGATTGTATACCCTATGTTGGAATCAACTAGGGAGTGGAGACCCTATGTTGGCATCAGGTTATGTTGGCATCAACTAGGGAGTGAAGACCCTACATTGGCATCAACTAGGGAGTGGAGACCCTGTGTTGGAAAAAGAAACCAGGGAATTGTATACCCTTTGCTAAAATGAACCAAGAAGGATTTTTTTTTTCAATTTTTTTTATATTTTTATATTTGAGAAAATCATTCCTTTAAACAAATTTCACCAATGCATATTTTTTTAGGACATAAATAAACTATTTGTTTCTCTCTTTTTTTAAAAAAAAAATTATCCTAGGAGGAAATTCATCAGACTAGGTTTTCTTATCTTAGGAGAAAGATTCAGCAGACTAAGACGTCTATCCTAGGAGAAAATTCATTAGACTAGGCCATTTTTGTTTTTTGTTATCTTAGGAGAAAGATTCATCAGACTAAGATTTCGATCCTAGGAGAAAATTCATCAAACTAGGTCTTTCTTTGTTATCTTAGGAGAAAGATTCATCGGACTAAGATTTCAATCCTAGGAGAAAATTCATCAAACTAGGTCTTTCTTTGTTATCTTAGGAGAAAGATTCATCAGACTAAGATTTCGATCCGAGGAAAAAATTCATCAGACTAGGTCCCTTTTTTTGTTATCTTAGGAGAAAGATTCATCGGACTAATATTTCGATCCTAGGAGGAAATTCATCAGACTAGGTCCTTTTTGGTTTATCTTAGGAGAAAGATTCATCAAACTAAGATTTCTATCCTAGGAGAAAGTTCATCAGACTAGGTCTTCTATCTTAGGAGAAAGATTCATCGGACTAAGATTTCGATCATAGGAGAAAATTCATCCGACTAGGTCTCTTTTTTTGTTATCTTAGGAGAAATATTCATCAGACTAAGATTTTTGATCCTAGGAGAAAGTTCATCAGACTAGGTCTTCTATCTTTGTTATCTTAGGAGAAAGATTCATCAGACTAAGATTTCTGTCCTAGGAGAAAGTTCATCAGACTAGGTCTTCTATCTCAGGAGAAAGATTCATCGGACTAAGATTTCGATCCTAGGAGAAAATTCATCAGACTAGATCCCTTTTTTTTGTTATCTTAGGAGAAAAATTCATCGAACTAAGTTTCGATCCTAGGAGAAAATTCATCAGACTAGGTATTTTTATTGTCTTAGGAGAAAGATTCATCAGACTAAGATTTTTTTTTTTTTTTGGTATCTTAGGAGAAAGATTCATCAGACTAAGATTTTTTTTTTTTTTTGGTATCTTAGGAGAAAGATTCATCAGACTAAGATTTCTATCCTAGGAGAAAGTTCATCAGAGTAGGTCTTCTATCTTAGGAGAAAGATTCATCTGTCACGAACCAGAATCCTAATCCAGGCTGTGATGGCGCCCAACAGCGGGGTTAGGCAAGCCAACGTAAATTTCACTAAGTGCTTCTCTTTACTTGGTTCAATTATTCACCCATTTACCGTATTTAACAAGTTAAATCATGATGTCGAAAGATAATAACTCAGTGGTAGATAAAATAGCTATAAAGAAGCGCGAGCCAAAATACAAGCATATATATATATACAACCCAGAATCCCAAAACAACCATTACGTGTGTGCCAGGAAGTAGTGTCACGAGTGTCACGGGCATACTAACAGGATAACCAAAAGATAATATATACAATCCCACTGTTTGAATGAAATAGACAGGAAAACACAAAAGGAAAACTCCATGGTACTGCTGGAAACCGCCAGAAGAAGCAGCTCACCGTGAAGTCAAGTCCACTAGCTCAGGATCTATCTCCGGTATAATAACCAGAAGCACCGACCTCAGTACCTGTACAATTAAGTACATAAGTGCAGCATGAGTACATATTAAATAAATATGTACCCAGTGAGTATCCCGTCTAATCTCGAAGAAGTAGTGACAAGAGGTCGACTTGACACTCACTAAGGTCCAACAGTATAATATGCGACAGGATATAACGAAAAGCAATAGGCATGTAAGACAGTAAGCATCAGTTACGTATAAAGCACAGGAATCCAAGTAAATACTGAAACAAATAACAATGTCCCCTTTCTTTCCCCCAAATATCTAACACAAGTCAATATGCATGAGACAGTGCCAAATAGTCATGCGCACACAGGAATAAAACAATCGGCCGGAGTCATAAGGAAAATATCTATGCACTGCCGAGGATCGAACGGCCCGTCCCAAAAGTGCATTCTTACCATAGTAAAATCTCACATATGCACTGCCGAGGATCGAACGGCCCGTACCACAAGTGCATCTCTCAATGTAATCATATCATATCATAGTACAAATCTCGTCCATGCACTGCCGAGGATCGAACGGCCTGTACCAAAAGTGCATTCTCAATTATATCATCTCTGTGAACTACCGAGGATCGATCGGCCCATCCCAAAAGTGCACCTTTCAATCCGCCTTGGCGTACGGCCCGCTCCCTGAGAGTGGGGGAAATCACACATCGCTAGCGGAATGTAAATTACGAAGCGGTCACATGCACACACAATAACTTATAAAACTTACTTTCCGTAACCAATTCCTTTCAAATCAACAATTTCCATAAAGCCTCAGAGAAACAATACTATTCATAACACGATCTCATAGTACATATGGCATTACAAGGAAGCATATAAGGCATTACAAGGAAGCATATAAGGCATGTTGTGGGCCTAACTACCCGGACATAACAATGATAGCCGCTACGTACGGACTCTCGTCACTTGGTGCGTACGTAGCCCCCAAAATAAGTGCACATAGCATATAAATCACCTATGGGGAAAATTCCCTCTTACAAGGTTAGAAAGGAGACTCACCTCGTGACGAATCTACCTCTCGAACCGCGAATGCACCCGAAACTCCGAACTCTACACCCGAGGACTCGCAACTAGCCAAAAGGTGTACAATTATATCAATGCATGCTCAATGTGGGGAAATTATCCTATTTATTCAATAAAATCATCATTCTTGAAGAATTCCCAAAATTCAACCCCAGGCTCGCACGCTCGGATTCCGAAAATTCTCGAAGGAATCACTCACCCAAAGCCTAAGGATCATTAATATGTAGTTTCTACTTGAATTCATAGCATTAAACGGACAATTCGCTAATTTCCTCAAGAACCCTAAATTTACTACCCAAATCTTGATTTTCAATGATCTAGTAGTTAACCCCATTAATAATTCGTGCATGAAACTAGTATTCGGAAGGAATTAACTTACCTTAACAGTAGCTAGGTCGTGGTATGTTCTTCCCAAGCTCACAAGTCTCTAATGGAGGTATGAAATGAAAAGAGATGAAGAAATCCCGTATTTTAAAGATTATGCACTTCCTGGCCTACAGGAATTCTGCACCTGCGGCTCGAGGACCGCACTTGCGGTCTCGCTCCTGCAAGCTAGGGCTCGCACCTGCGGAACTGGGCAAGAGGGGCTGGGATCGCACCTGCGGAAGGATTACCTCACCTGCGGTTCCGCTCCTGCGGACTTTTGTCCGCACCAGCGAGAATGGGGACCTCACCTGGGGTCGCACCTGCGATGCTTGGGACTGCAGGAGCGGTCCCGCACCTGCGACTGGGAAACCGCACCTGCGGACACACCAGATCAGGTGCACCAACAGTTGCATCAGCTGGTTTTTAGCCCCGTTTGGTGCCCAGGAGGCACCTGGGCCCACCCGAGCCCCCGTCCAAATATACTAGCAAGTCTTAAATCATAATACGGACTCGCTCGAGCCTTCAGAACATCCAAAATGACGCTAAATCTCACATCCCAAAACCCCTAAAACCATAACTTAAGAAACTTCAAGTTCTTGATTTCAATATCGATGCGCCGAACCGACCTATACAATTCAGAATGACATCAAATTTTGCAGACAAGTCATAAATGACATAACAGAACTATTTCCGATCTCGGAATTACATTCGGACCTCGATATCATAAAATCACGTTCCAAACCAAATTTTAAATTTACGGAAATCCTTATTTCTATATCAGGCGCCGAAACGCTCCCGGGTTATCGAAAACCCATTCTGAACATACGCTCAAGTCCGAAATCATCATACGAAGCTACTGACAGTGTCGGAATTCGATTCCAAGGTCATTTTCTTAAAATATTGACCGAAGTCAAACTTGGCCAAATAGGCCAACCTTAAGGAACCAAGTGTTCCTATACTGCTCAAAGCACTTCCAAATCCTGAACCACCAGTCCCCGCAAGTCACAAATCACAAGAAGCCGCTATGGGAAGACTTATATAGGGGAACGGGGTCCGATAACGTAAAAAAACCGGTCGGATCGTTACATCATCAGACTAAGATTTCGATCATAGGAGAAAATTCATCAGACTAGGTCCCTTTTTTTGTTATCTTAGGAGAAATATTCATCATACTAAGATTTTTGTCCTAGGAGAAAATTCATCGGACTAGGTTTTCTATCTTAGGAGAAAAATTCATCAGACTAAGATTTTGATCCTAGGAGAAAGTTCATCAGACTAGGTACCTTTTCTTTTATCTTAGGAGAAAGATTCATCAGACTAAGATTTTTATCCTAGGAGAAAGTTCATCTGACTAGGTGTTTTTATTATCTTAGGAGAAAGATTCATCAGACTAAGATTTTTATTGGAAGGAAAATCCATCAGACTAGGACTTTTTATCCTAGGAGGAAAAATGTGAAGAGAAAAGGCAACCTTTTATGCACACAGATAAAGGCAAAATTTTGAGAAACTTTCCTTTGTCGGTTCTTCTCTTCTTCTTTTTTTTCCTTTTTTTTTGTTTTTGAACAAACTTTCTTGCACTGCTTTGTTCCTGTTTCAAACAAAGAAAATTTTGTCAATTTTTAAAAGTGGTGGTCGGTTTGTGGCCTTGAGTCCTGGGCAGCTTGGCTTTTGCTCAATCAACCTGAGTCGGTTTCAAGAGACGTTTGCTCTGCATCAACCCTGATTGTTCCACACCCAGTACCATTTGTATTTGTGGCTCAGTCAGACTTATCCCAACAGGAGATCTTTTCTTAGGCGACCTTTTCTGATATCTTGAATGGCTTCTTGCCTTTTGGAGCAATTTGACTGTCAGAGGGAATCACCAGTTATCTTTGCTTGCGCCAAGTAGGCTGACAAGGGTCTTTTGGGGGGAAGTCTCTGCATGAATCCTCAATGCATGTTGACTGTAACCTTGAATTGCTGGCCAAATTCACTTTGTGCAACTGAAAAGCTGGTAACAGATTTTGAAATCTTTTCTTGCTCGTTTTGACAAGGACTGACTCAGAGTGAAGGACACAATGATGCAAAGAAACAAGTATTAACAAGTAATGCCCCTATCGGAAGGACAAAAGGAAGAGAGTTTTTATTTTTTTATTTTGCGGTAACTAGCCTTAGTGATCATGACATGCATGTTGGACTCAGTGGCCGATCTATCAAACTCATCAAATCTTTCCTTTCACCATGCTTATGACCTTTGAAGTCAGACTTGTTTATGCCAATTCTTCGCATCAGCTTCATGACTCACTTTCGACTAGTGGTGCCCCGAGAGGTTTTCACCAACAAGTCTCTCTCATTTATTTTTATCTACTTACCGGCGCCTTACAGTGCCCGTGAGGGTTTTCACTATTAAGACTCTCTCATTTCCTCTTTTTTTTTCTTTTTTTTTCTTTTGATTTCTTGTGTGAGCAACTTGACAATGTTCTTTTCATGTGACAACTGTTGCTCATTCCATGCTTTCATGGGCGAGCAACTGGCAGTGTTCTATGTCGCGTGACAACCGTTGCTCATTGCATGCTTTTCTTGCATTCTTGAAGGCATATCGGGAGGTCTTTATTTGGAAGATTTTGGATAGGGTTGGAAAGGGGGGTTGGCATGAAGGCTTGAAGTAGACTCAAATGAGGGGTTATAGACTTACAACTCTTGGAATCGACTCTTTTAAAAGTGGAATAAAATTCCAGTTTTAGCTATTGAGGATTTTTTTAGATTTTTTTTACTCTTATTTGGTTGGACCGAACCGTGCAAGGCTGCCTACGTATCCCTTTTTTTTAAGGAATCAGGTCGAACTGTCACGACCAAAAAATCCCACCTTCGGGCCATGACTGCGTCTAACGTTGAACCCGCTAGACAAGTCAATGTTTGAACTAAATAAAACTTATTAACAACAAATACGAACAAGATAACCAATGCTTCGATGGCCCACCATATAAAATTTAACTAAATAACCCAAAATACAACATAGCACTTTTCAAAATAAAACCCATAAACAAATCCCAGAACTGGTGTCACATACTCACGGACTATCTAAGAGATTACTACAAACAAAAGGTCTGAAATAAGTACATAAGACTGTCTTCGAAATACAATGTAAGACAGAGCTGAAAGTGGAAAGTAGAAGGTGACGTCAAGGCCCACGAACGTCTGCGGGTCTACCTCGAGTCTCATGTGTGACTGAATGAGATGCTCCGATCATCAGTGATCTCCGGGTCCGGCTGCATAGTCTGCACAACATAAAGAAGTGCAGGTGTAGAATCAGTACAACCGACCCCATGTA
>ML241705.1:0-26666 GCA_005239495.1 Nicotiana undulata
CTTCTTGTTCACTAACGGAATAGAATTTCGATTAGAGTTAAGAACCACACTAACATAGTGATATTTTCACACCTATTCCCTGTGGGATTCGACCCCAACCTTGTTGGGTTATTATATTTGACTTCGACCACTTTACACTATTTTAAAAGTGTAATTTGAGCGTGTCAACCCTCACTAGACACCACGTGCCCCAAGAAAGATACTGAACCAAGGCAAAACTCACACTTGGAGAATTTTGCATAAAGCTTCTCCTCCCTCAACCTCTGTAACACAACTCTCAAATGCTGGGCATGCTCTTCCTAACTACGAGAATACACCAGGATGTCATCAATGAACACAATGACGAACGAATCAAGGTAAGGCTGAAACAAATTGTTCATCAATTGCATGAACGCGGCTGGAGCATTGGTCAGCCCAAATGACATAACTAGAAACTCATAATGACCATATTTGGTCTTGAAAGCGGTCTTCGAAATGTCAGAATTCCGAATCTTCAACTGATGATGCCCAGATCTCAAATCAATCTTGGAGAACACCCTAGCTCCCTGAAGCTGATCAAACAAGTCATCAATACGAGGCAAGGGATACCGGTTCTTCACCCTAACCTTATTCAGCTGCCTATAATTAATACACATACGCATGGAGCCGTCTTTCTTTTTCACAAACAACACCGGTGCACCCCAAGGTGGCACACTAGGCCGACTGAACCCCTTATCTAAGAGTTCCTGAAGCTGCTCTTTCAATTATTTCAACTCTGCTGGTGCCATACGGTAAGGTGGAATAGAAATAGGCTGGGTGTCTGGCACCAAGACAATAACAAAATCAATATCCCTGTCAGGTTGCATGCATGGCAGGTCTGTAGGAAATATGTCCGAAAAATCACGGACCACAAGGACAGAATCAACAGAAGGAGTCTCACTACTAACATCCCTCACAAAAGCAAGATAATACTCACACCCTTTCTCAACCATATGTTGAACCTTCAAAATAAGAAATCACTCTGCTAGGCACATGTTCTATAGACCCTCTCCACTCAACTCTCGGAACTCCTGGCATAGCTAGGGTCACAGTCTTAGCGTGAAAATCAAGAATAACATGAAATGGGGATAACCAATCCATGCCCAATATCACATCAAAATCAACCATACTGAGTAACATCAAGTCCACTCCGGTATCCAGACCCCTAATAGATATAAGACATGACCGATACACACGGTCCACAACAATAGTATCGCCCATCGGAGTCGAAACATGAACATATGTAACTAAAGACTCACGGGGCATATTCAGAAAGTGAGAAAAATAGGATGAGACATAAGAGTATGTGGAACCAGGATCAAATAAAGCCAAAGCATCAATGTGACAAACTGAGATAGTACCTGTAATCACCGCATCTGAGGCCATAGCATCAAGCCTAGCTGGAAGTGCATAGATACGTGGTTGGCCTCCACCTGCTCGACCTCCCCTTCTAGGGCGGCCTCTAGCTACCTGACCACCACTCCTGGATGCCTGGGTAGGTGGTGAAGTGACTGGGGCTGAAGTCGAGGGCTGAACCCTCTGCTGGGATGAACTACTAGGACGACGGGGACACTATCTCCACCCATGTCCGAACTCTCCACACTCAAAACAACCACCTGGAGCTAAAGATGGAGACTGAAGAGAACCCCTACCACCGTGATAACCGCCGGCTGAACCGTGTATAGAAGAACCCTGATATGATGATGCTCTAGAGGAGATTTGAGCTGGAAGGGCACTAAAAGATGAACGTCCCGGATGAGAACTGCGAGGACCATTCCCCCAAGATGCACCACTGTAAGTTGGGCGAGCAGGCTGTGAAGGTCTAACTGGATGACCTCTGCTGTGCTGAAACTGCCCTCTAGAAGGGGCACCACTGAAGCTACCTGATCCCCGAGGCCTCTTGGTCTCTCTCTCCTCACGCTCCTACCTGCGAACCGACTCAATATCCCGGGCAATGTCAACAACCTGCTCAAATGTAGCTCCAGACACTCTCTCTCTGGTCATCAAAATCCGAAGTTGATATGTGAGACCATCTACAAACCTCTTGATCCTCTCCCTATCAGTAGGGACTAACTCAGAAGCATGTCGAGCCAACTCAGAATACCGCATCTCGTACTGTGTAACCGACATCTCTCCCTGGCGCAGCTGCTCAAACTACATGCGTTGCTCTTCTCTGTGGGACTGAGGAACATACTTCTCCAAAAGGATCGTGGAGAACTGTTGCCAGGTGAGAGGTGCTGAACCAACCGGCCTACGCCTATCAAATGCCTCCCACCAAGTGAAAGAAGCACCCACAAACTAATATGTAGCAAACGAGACCCCACTGGTCTCCAAAATACCTGCAGTACGTAGTATCCTCTGGCATTTATGTAGAAAACCTTGGGCATCCTCACCCCCTATGCCGCAGAAAGTCGGAGGCTGAAGTCTAGTGAACCTCTCCAGCCTACGTTGCTCATCCTCGGGTATAGATGGAACCACATAGTCCTGAACTGGGGAAAGCGGTTGGGCTAGGACTACCCCCGGTGCCTGAATACCCTGTACAGCCTGCTCAGGTGTACGGGCAGCTGTAGTCTGAATGCCTCCGCCGACCTGAGTTATAGTGGCAGTAGTAGACATAGAAACTGCCTGAGCCAAACTGGTGCACACCATCAATATCTGAGCCAGGGTCTCTTGAAGACCCGGAATAACAATAGGCACTGTCGGTGCCTGAGCCTGTCCCGCTGGAGCACCCTCGGCGGGAACCTGATCCTGAATGATAGGGGGATCCTGTGGTACTGTCCCGGCTGCTGCACGGGCTAGTCCCCTAACTCCACCACGTCCTCGACCTCTTGTGGGTCTGGCTGGTGTCTGGTCACCCTGATCGGTAGTGCGTGACCTCACCATCTGTGTGAGAATGAAACAACATGAGTTTAGATTTCAAGAACCGATAGATTGGCACGAAAGAGTTCAAGAAATGAGATTTTTCCTAAGAGTTCTGTAGCCTCTCGAAGATAAGTACAGACGTCTCCGTACCGATCCGCAAGACTCTACTGAACATGCTCATGACCGTTGAGTCCTATGTAACCTAGAAGCTCTGATACAAACTTGTCACGACCCCAAATCCTAACCGGTCATGATGGCGCCTATCGTGGAACTAGGCTAGCCAACCATCACCTAACTACTAATTTGTTCTATTATAATATTTCAAAAATCATTAATAAGCAGCAAACAAAGTATAAAATAATTTTTTAAAGTTTTTACGCCCCAATAATATAAGCTAAAAGTCTAACAATTCCCCCAAGACTGGAGTCAACCGATCACGAGCATCTAAGAAATAACTAACTCTGCTAATGTCTTAATAAATATTTATGAAGCAAATACCAAGACTAATAAATGAAGGGAAATGGAGAAGCTGTGGAATCTAGACAGCTACCTCAAAATCCCGTAAGCTGCTGATAACGAACTCGGACGACTACTGCTCCGAACCAGTACCTGGATCTGTACACAGAAGTACAGGGAGTAATGATGAGTATGCCAACTCAATAGTAATGAAAATAAATCACAGTCTGAAGTATATGAAACACACAACACAGATACACCAATCCACAAAACAGTAAAACATCAAGTCTCAATAAAGTATACATCAAATACATAAGTTCGAAAACCAATTTCCAGAAAATCCTTTGAAACTAGTATATTTCTCAGTAAAACTCTCAGTAATATCAGTTGAAAAAAAATGAAGTGAATCATAGTCAAAACTCAGTAAAATATCATCATAAAACTGCCCCTCGGGCCATAATCATCCCTCGTAACAATTTCCCTCAGCACATCACCATCATTCAGTATCAGCCCCGCGGGTAACCTCACTGTCACTCATGCCTCCCAATCACTCATCACTCGGCACTCGCACTCAGTAGGTACCTGCGCTCACTGGGGGTGTGTACAGACTCCGGAGAGGCTCCTACAGCCTAGGCGCTATAAACAAGCCACATCATTGCATAAATCGCTCTCAGGCACTCGGCCTATCTCATATCATAACATCCTCACAACATTGGCCCTCAGCCACACTCAGTCAGACACTCTCAGCATGCCACTCGGGCCATGAATAAAATGGGGTTCTCGGCCCAAAACAGTATTTCATTTAGAAATATAGTAATATCATCAAATAGGAGTGTCAACAATTTCATAAGAAAGACTAAGTGTAAAATCATAGTTTCAAAGTGAGGAATATCAGTAAAACAGCCCCCAAGGGGTTAAAACAGATCGGCACTAGGCCCCAAATATGGCTTACAACCAAAGTATATCAAATCATAGTAGTACTATAGAGAATAAGCTTTAAAAGCCGTTTTGCAACTCAATAGTTGCCTAAAAAGGTACATATTTTTCCAAATTCCGATTCGTGCACGCCCCACACTCTTCATCCGGTGTGTGCGTCACTCCAAATCCGTGAAAGGATGTAAAGTCCGGGGTTTCATTCCCTCAGGACAAGATTTAAAGATATTACTTACCTCAAACTAGCCCGAAAACTATTCCGCAACACGCTTGACTCTCGAATCAACTTTTGAGTGCTCCAAATCTATAAAGATCAGATTTTTATCATCAAACTATTCTAAGGGAATGAATTCCAATTGAAAAATACCAAATTTAGCATAAAACCCGAAATTAGCCAAAACCCGACCCCCAGTCCCGCATCTCGGAACTCGAAAAATTTTATACCAAAATATTCTTCATCCTCTCACGAGTCCGTACATATAAAGAACATTAAAATCGGAGTTCGTTTGACCCCTCAAATCATCCCCTAAAGGTCTCATAATCTCAAGCCCTAACTCCACCTTTTTTTTTACTGATTTTCATAAATTAAACACTGATAATAAGGTCTTTAATCACCTATAATCAAGTTAATGAGTCCAAAAAGCTTACCTCAATGATGCACCAACATTTCCCTCTTCAAAATCCCTCAAAACCCTCAGAACCCGCACAACAATGGTGGAAAAAGGGTTAAAATTCGCGAAGTCTCTGTTTTATACTTTCTGCCCAAGGATTTTAGCACCTGCGGCCTTACTAGCGCACCTGTGGACTCGCACCTGCGGTCCCAGGTGCGCACCTGCGCATATGACTTAAACCCCCGATTTTCGCACTTGCGATGGCTTCTTCGTACCTGCGGTTCCGCAGGTGCGACCACCCGTCTGCACCTGCGACCCCCTAGCGAATAGCTAAGTTCCGCACCTGCGGTCCTCCTTCCGCAGGTGAGACCACACCAGCAGTGGTGCACCAGCAACAGATTTGCTGAATTTTTCTAAGTTATATTCCCTGTTAACCATCCGAATAAATCCCGAGCCCCTCGGGACCCCAATCAAACATACCAACACATCATGTATGGTCATGCAAACTTAGTTGCACTCTAAAAATACTAAAAATAACATCAAAACACCAAAATCACATCGGATTCAAGCCTAAGAACTTTGAAATTTCTAAAATCCACCAACTATGCCAAAACTATCCAAAACAACTCTGATTGACCTGAAATTTTGCAGACTTATCCAAAATGACATTACGAACCTGTTCCAACTTCCAAAATTCCATTCCGACCCCGATATCTTATTTTCCACTGCCAACCGAAAATCGCCAAAAGCTAACTTTCGCCAATTCAAGCCTAATTCTACACCGGACATCACAAAAATATTCCGAACACACTCCTAAGTCCCAAATAACCTAAAGAAGCTATACGAGCCATAAAATCCGCATTTCGAGGTCGTTTACCAATAAGTCAACTCTCAGTTGGCTTTTCCCCTGTTAAGGCTATTTTTAGAGACTAAATGACTAAACTCTCACTACAACCATTCCGATTCCAAGCTTACCAACTCTAACACATCATAAAAAGTATAATCAACCTATGCCAAGGCAATAGCAGTAACTATAATGCAGGTTCTACGTAACGACCGACCCGGTTGTTACACTAGGGTTAGAGGCAGAGGTCAACGTGGAGCATGTGACGTAGTTAGGGAACCTATCAGAGAAGCCGTGAGGGAACGCTAGTAGTTCCAGTTGGGGGATAGGTATTGGAGGTGCCTGTTGTTACCCCCGGACTTCAGGAGACCTTGGCACAATTCCTGAATATAATCGGTACATTGACTCAGGCGGGATTGATTCCTGGTGCACCAGCTACTTCACAGACCGGGGAAGGAGCTCAGACCCCCGTCACCTATACTCTAGAGAAGTGAGATCATGTTGGTCAGGTCCCAGTTATCGTGGAAGCACAAAATGTGGTTCCAGTTCAGCTAGTGGTTAGGGCATAAGCATTTGAGGAAGAACAACTCAGACTTGAGAGGTACAAGAAGTATCACCCTCCTACCTTCAGTGGAGAAATGGCACATGATGCCCAAGGTTTCTTAGAGGATTGTCACTGCATTCTTCATACTGCGGGTGTTGTGGAGACGAGCGGGGTTGCTTTTTTCACGCCTCAGCTCAGAGGAGCGGCTTGTCAGTGGTGGCGGGCATATAAGTTGGGTAGCCCAGCCGAGTTAGCTTCACTTACATGGGGTCAGTTTTTAAAGAGCTTCTTGAGGGGGTTTGCACATCAGTCCCTCCGAGAGGCATGGCGTGCGTATTTTGAGCAGTTGCGTCAGGGCACTATGTTAGTATTAGAGTATGTCGTCAGATGCAGTGAGTTTTCCAGGTATGCACCTCTCTTGGTTGCTTCAGTTAAGGGGCGAGTCCGTAGATTCATTGAAGGGCTCATGCATGATATTCGGTTCAGCATGACTCGAGAGTTGGAGTCAGATGCCTCGTTTCAACAGGTGGTAAGGATCGCCCGCCAGTTAAAGGGCATGTGGGACCGGGAGGACTGACGAGACCAGGAGAGAGAGTTTAGGGAGAGATATGTTGGTACTTATTATGGAGGCAGGGTACGACACGATAGCGGTTTTGTAGGTCAGCCAGTTTAGTTTGCATTACCGGCTTTGGATGGGGTTTTAGGTACTCACGGGTCTCAGAGTACTCGTGTTGCGCAGTTTCCACATCCACATCAGTAGAGAGGTTTTTTTGAGTGTGGAGATATCATCCACATGGTGAGAAATTGTCCCAGGCTCCGGGCAGGTGTGTCACAATAGGGTATTCAGGTGAGTAGAGGGCGCCCAAGAGGGGGAGGCCCGGCCCGTTGATGCATTTCTTATAGTAGGCTGGAGGCCGTTGTGCCAGATATTATCACACATGTAGGTTTTGATCCGTTACAGAGGGGAACCATTTGTATTTCATTATAGTTCTGTTGGTTGGGACAAGTTCCCTTATTTGTTGTTTCATTAGGAGTGAGTTTCATACTTTGCACTCTATTTTTATGTATGCTTATGTTGGGAGATTCTAAAAGTGGTAGCACGTGTCTGTCGTTGTTTTCATTCATCATTGATAGTGGTGAGACTAGAAGTGAGTCCTTGTTATCGTCATGGTAGGCTTAATATGATTTCCCTAAGTATTTTGTTAACGAGCTGTGATTTGATACTCTATCGAGATGTGAGTTAAGTGAGCATTATGATTTTATTGGCATAGCTGAGTTAGAGGGAGATTTCAATTGGTATGATATATATTCGGTATGTGATTTAGAGTTGAGGGCGAGACCCTCGAGACCTTTTGTGATTCGAAATGCTTAGACCGGGCTGAGTACCATGGTGGAAATTTTATCAAGATGAGATCCTTATGATATGTTTATGTGCCTTCACTCTTTCCTTGTTATATCAGTTGTGAGTCAGTATTGGTAGAGAGTAGTGCTTGTCGGGATTGTATGATCGTTTCTTTATGAGGTCTCTCTTCATGTTCAATCATTTTCATTCTGTGCTTCTTGAGTTTTAGCTTGCGGGGTGTGTGCCCAGTGGTGTTAATTGTGACTTGGTGGTTCGGGTGTCTAATTCTGAGGTCTTCGTGTTTCTTGCATCATTATCAGTATTATGGGGGGTGGGGGTGGAAATAGAGTTCTTTTAGATATGAGATCAATCGCTAGTGCTGGATTGATTTTGGCAGCTATTGTGATCAGAAGTGTTTCCTTTGGGCTTATATTTGGTGGGTTAGGTTGTGTGGTCGTACCTTGTGGGTGTAGGTGTGAGTTGTGGTAGCCGGTTGGGATTGATGCCAGATGGGAATTAAGAATCAGGTCTTTTGGAAATGAATGGAAGGTGAGAGTTTTAACTATAAGGCTTATCAGTGTGGTAGAAAGGCTAAACTGCAGTTAAGATGGTTTCATTAGTCTTATGTAGTTTGGTGTGACATGGGATCACCCATGGGTGTATGTTGGAAGTGCGCATTCAATAACTTGAAGGCCTTGAGGCAAATCTTGGCACGTTCGAGGACGAACGTTTATTTTAAGAGGGAGAGAATGTAACGACCCGACTGGTCGTTTTGAAAAATTAAGCTCCGTTCGGTGGCATAAGCTCTTGAGCAGCTTTATATTATATATATCGACTTGAGTGCATGGTTGGATTTATTTGTCGGATGATCCAGAGTCGAATTGGAAGAAGGATTTCAGTTTTGGAAGTTTAAGCGGTGGAATTTAACCGGAATGTTGAGTTTTGAGTAAATGGCTCCGAAATGAGTTTTGGGTATTGTCATCAGCTTCGTATGGTGATTTTTGACTTAGGCGCGCGTCCGATATTAGTTTTGGAGGTCCGTAGAGTAATTTCAGGTAATTGGGCCAAAGTTGGAAATTTTGAAGTTTGGGAAATGGAGAGGTTTGACCACAGTTGACTTTTTGGGATATCGGGTTAGAATGCAATTCCGAGAGTTAGAACAGCTCCAGGATGTCAATTGGGACTTGTTTGCAAATTTTGGCATTATTCCAGGTTGAATTGATAGGTTTCGGCACGAGTTTAGAAGTTTGAAGATTTGAAAGTTCATAAGTTCGAATTATGGTTTGAATTGTAGTTTCGGCATTGTTTAATGTGATTTGAAACCTCGAGCGAGTCTGTGTTAGGTTATATGACTGGTTTGTGTGTTTAGACGAGGTCTCGGGGGCCTCAGGTGTGTTTCAGATGGGCTTCAAGGCATTTTCCCTATTTTTGGACTGTTTTTATGCCTTCTGGTGTTTCCTTCTATGTGATCGCATAGGCATAGCCGTGATCGCGAAGGTTTAATTGGTGGCCAACAATTTCTCTTCACTGCATTCGCGTAAGACCTCCGGTGATCGCGATGGTCTTCCTTTCCTCCTCTTCGCGTTCGCATACACCGGCTCGCGATCGCGTACTTACATTTCTACCTACTCCAGTTCGCAGTCCCCCTTCCGCGTTCGCATTGCCCAGCCATACCAGCTGGTTATTTGCCTTTCCTCTTTTGCGATCGCGTAATGCATTTTGGGCAGTGGTCATTTTTCCTCTTCGCGATCACATTACTTCTTCCGCGATCGCGATGCACTAAAACCTGGGCGGACAAAATATATTCCAAAATCGAGGGTTGCACCATTTTTACCACATTTTGACTTTTAGAACTCGATCTTAGGTGATTCTTGGTGGGTTTTCAAGAAATTCAATTGGGTAAGTGTTCTTCACCTAGAATCTAACATTTTCCATGATTTTATCTTCATGTTTATCATTTAATTTGTGTTTTGGGTTTTGGAAAAATGTTTGTTTTTTGAAGAAAATTTCAAAACAAAATTTCATGATTTGAGGGACGAAATGGTATCGGAATTTGGTAAGTTTTGTATGGTTGAACTCATATTGGAATGGGCATTCGAATTTTGTAAAATTTGACGGGTTCCGAGGTGCGGGCCCGGGGGTCGACTTTTGGGCCGATTTTAGATTTTTATAAAGATCGAATCTTTATTACCCGAAATAGTTTCTTATAAGTATTATGTGTGTTTTGAAGATTTTCTAGTTGGATTTGAGCCATCCGTAGGCCTTTTCACTCGAGAAGTCCATTTTGAGTACCAGGTTGTCGTCTTTGAGGTAAGTATCTTGCCTAACCTTGTGTGGGGGAATTACCCCTTAGGATTTGAGTCTTCTATGTTGATTGTAGCCCATGTACGCGAGGTGACGAGTGCGTACTCGGAGTTATTTGTAGGAGGTTAGCCTTTTAGGATTCTTAGGTCCTTATATTACATGTGTGTGAAGTTGTAATTGTTATGACTAAGTTCCTGATTGCTAGTTTTATCTCTACTGGCTTAAATTAGGATTACTTGCCTTTAAATTCACTTTGTTGTTTATTTGATCTTAATTGACCTAACTGAAGATTATACCCTTCTACCGTCACGCTAAATTGTTTTTCATAAACTGCCTACTTAATTGAAATTTGTATTATCTCGCCCTATAACTGTTTAGCATTAATTGGAGTTATTATTATCTTTTGGGACTTACCCTTACTTGAATTTGTAGAAAAATCTCTCGTAATTGCTCAACCTTAAAAGGAATTTGGATAACCTATATCTTAGCTGACTTGCCTTTAATTGGAATTAATTAACTTGTGTTGGTTTCTTATTGTTGACTTGAATATTGAGTATTCGTGTTACGTATTGTTTCTCCCTGGTTAAGCTGTTTTCCTTACGCTTAGTATTTCTCTTAAGTGATTATTCCATGTGGGTGAGTTCTACCGTTCTTGTGATTTAAGTTCTTGTATTGATTTTCTCGTCGTACATCGCATTTCTATCATTTGTTGCTTTTGTACCTGTTGTGTCGATGTACGATGTATTTTGTCACGTTATAATTGTTATCCTCGTTAGTTGCATTGCATATTTAAATTGGGGACTACAGACGTATTCTGGGAGATCCCCCCTGCACTGCATATTTACTTTGGGGACTACAGACGTATTATGGGAGATCCCCGCAACACTGCATATTTACTTTGGGGACTACCCCAGCACTACATATTCACTTTTGGGGACTACTGACGTATTCTGGGAGATCCCCCATGTACTGCATGACAAATTCTGAACTACGGACGGAGTTCCGGTAGATATATCTTGAAGAAACTATGTTCAAAAGATATTTATTGAAAATTATAGTTGAAAGCATTTACCTTAAAGAAAACTATGTTTGAAAGACTATTATTTGGAAAGGTATATTTGAAAGGCGTTTACCTTGAAGAAAACTATGTTTGAAAAACTATTATTTGGAAAGGTATATTTTGGAAAGCATTTGTCTTGAAGAAAATTATGTTCGAGAGACATTTATTCGAAACGTATAATTGGAAAGCATTTATCTTGAAGGAACTACATTTGAAGATTTTCTTTCTATAAAGTATATATATATATATATATATATATATATATATTCGGAGGAAGTATATTACGAAGGAATTCTCTATTTGAAATGATTATATTTTAAAGCTTTCAACATAAACTTGTGGGTGAAAGTTTACACTCGAAGATTTGAGCAAATTATTTCGGGTTGTGGGCTAAGACCTGATGCGGAAACTATTGCAGTGATGAATTATTACTTGTTCTTACCGTATTGTGGTTTCTGGTGTTCGGGTTGTGTTCCCGTCCATTCTCCTGTGTATTATTATGATGTTCCGTTGTAATTTGCTGTATTTCCTTCAACATTGTATTTATTATGTTGCTAACTATGTTGTGTAGTCATTAGATAGATGTCATGTTTAGACCAATGGGGGTCCTGACTAATCCTCGTCATTACTTCACCGAGGTTAGTCTTGATACTTACCGGGCACTGCTATGGTGTGCTCATTCCACACTTCTGCACATTTTGTGCAGATTTCAAGTTTTGCATAGCCAGCCGATCGATAGTTAGCAGCGTGATTGCTATTGTGGAGACTCAAGGTAAACCGTTACAGCGTTCTTGGGTTTCAGAGTCACCGTCTTATATTTTTGTTCATACACTATTGTACTTATTTCTGAACATTGGTAATTAGAAATTTTAGTGTGCAATGTATAGATATTTATTTCAAAAATGCATCTTAAAGTTTTGTTATTATGAGTTGTGTTTATTTAATATTAGGCTTACCTAGTCGTTAAGACTAGGTGCTGTCACTATACCCAATGGAGGGAAATGGGGTCGTGACAATTTCATATCCGATAACTTTAATTTTGAGCATTCATACTTCCTGTATTTACCCTTGAACTATGAGGGTTTTACAAGAGAGAGCCCTTATGTTTATGGTGCTCTTGAAGAGGACGTCTCCGGTTCATTCTGGCACAAGCATTTGAAGGTTAACTACCCTTCAAATGAAAAAGATCTTAACATATCACTTGGACAAGAAATAAGATAAAAACGAAAGGACTTTGATTTATTCCCTCCATTTCTAAAAGTACATTTACATAAAATTTCTTTGCTTAAGTAAATAAAGCTGCTAATATATGTGGCTAACTTGTACAACTTATTTCTATGGGGTTGATCATGTAGCCCACTGTCCTGATAAGATACAACTTTCGGTTATAACAGTCCCCGTTCTTCATGATACTTTTAGTGCTCTGATATTGTCACGACCCATAATCTTAATCCGGGTCGTGATGGCGCCCAACGACGGGGTTAGGCAAGCCAACACAAATTACGCTAAGTGTTACCCTTCCCATCTGATTAAACAAGTCAACATTTACAAATTTTAAACCGTTAAACATGATGATAGCTTGACATGGAAATAAGGCATATGCATGCCTGTACAACCCAAACCCAAAATATAAATACACTACGCGTGTGTGCCAGGAACTAGTGTCACGAGTGTCATGGGAAACTACTGAATATACAATGACCACAATATATATAGAGTTTCAATCTGAATGAAATGGACAGAGAATATAACAAAAAAACTCCAGGGTGCTGCTAGGAAGTCGCCGGGAAAGTAGCTCACCGTGAAGTATGACCACGCTATCAATATCTAGCACCGGCCTGATAATCAGACGTACCAGCCTCCGGACGTGTATAGTCAAGTACAGAAAAGAAAAGAAAGTGCAGCATGAGTACATATTAAATAAATATGTACCTAGTGAGTATCCCGCCTAAACTCGAAGAAGTAGTGACGAGAGGTCGACTCGATACTCACTAAGGTCCTGCAGTAATAACATATGATAGAATATAATGAAATACAGTAGGCATGTCTGGGAAGTAAGTAACAAGTATATATATCAAAAGCATAAATCCAAACAATTGCTGGACTAAAAAATAAAGCACTTTCAAGGGTAAGACCACCGAACGAAACAATAATCACAATTTCTAAGATCCGCTGTGGCGTACGGCCCGTTCCCATAAGGTACCTTCTAAACTCGCCATGGCGTACGGCCCGATCCCATATGTATCTCAAGTATTTCTCAACACTGGCGTGGCATACGGCCCGATCCCATATATTTATCACAGTTACTTCTCAACACTGCCGTGGCGTACGACCCGATATATTCAATTACTTTCAACACTGCCGTGGCGTACGGCCTGATCCCATATATTTCACAATTTCTTTTCAACTCTGTCGTGGCGTATGACCCGATCCCATATAGACATAATCACTCTCAAACCTTCCGTGGCGTACGGCCCGATCCCAATATCTTACAATACTTACTTTCCATAACAACTTCCTTGCCATTCAACCATTTTTCCATAAAGCCTCAGAGGAATAACACTATGCAAAACATAATTTCATAGTACATATGGTGTCACAATAAATGATATAAAGCATTATAAGAAAACATATCAGGCATTACGAGAAAAGCATATAAGGCATTACGAGAAAACATTCAAGGCATGATGTGGGCCTAACTACCCGGACATAGCAATAATAGCCGCTACGTACGGACTCTCGTCACTTGGCGCGTACGTAGCCCCCAAACAATTTACACATAGCATATACATCACCTATGGGGACAATTCCCTCTTACAAGGTTAGAAAGGAGACTCACCTCGTGTCGAATCTACCCCTCGGACCACAATTGCGCCCGAAACTCCGAACTCTACACCCGAGGACTCGCAACTAGCCAAAAGGTATACAATAACATCAATGCATGCACAATGCGGGAAATTACCCTAGTTATTTACTAAAATCGCTATTCTTGAAGAATTTCCAAATTCCAACCCCGGTCCCGCATGATCAAATTCCGAAAATTCTCGAAGGGATCACTCACCCATAGCCTAAGGATCATTAATGTGTGATTTCTACTTGAATTCATGGCCTAAAATGGAAAATCACAAAGTCCTCAAGAATCCTAAAATTACTACCTAATTCCATGATTTTTGATAATTTAGTAGGGAATTTAACTAGAAATTAATGTTTGAAACTAGTGTTAAATAGGTAATTTACTTACCTCAAGTACTAGGGATCGAAGTGATGTGATTTATACAAGGATTCATAGCCTCAATTGAATAATTCACCAATTTATTCAAAGCCCTAGAATTTCTATCCAAAATTTACGAATTCTTGATTCTTTAGGAATTAAACCCGTTGAATTCTATGCATAATAGTGAAGAATATAAGAGAATTACTTACCCCTACAGTGGGTGGTCGTGGGAGATGTTTATCAAACTTGGATGCTCTCTAATGGAGGTTGATGGTGGGTAAAAATGAAGAAAACCCGTAATTTGGACATTTAAAAGGGGCTGGCATAGTGATTTACGCACCTGCGACCTTGGGACCGCAGGTGCGGTCCCGCACCTGCGAGAAAATCACCGCCCCTGCGGAAAAGGGCCTAGGACCCTGGCATCACACCTGCGGAGAAGGAGTCCGCACCAGCGATCCCGCTCCTGCGGAATAAAGGGTCGCGCCTGCGATAGGGGTCGCACCTGCGAAGGCTGGACCGCAGGTGCGCACTCGCACCTGCGACTGAGAGACCGCATGTGCGGTCACACCAGAAGCAGCCACACCAGCAATGGATTTTGCTGGTTTTTGGCCCCGTGCGGGGTCTGGGAAGCCTCTGGGCCCACCCGAGCCTCCGAAAAAATATACCAATAGGTCCCAAATCATATGATGGACTCGCTCGAGCTCACAGAACACTCAGAACATCACTAGAACTAGAAATCACCCGCCAAACCTCTTGAATTCAAACTTAAGACTTTAAGAACTCTAGATTTCATAACATTGCATCGAACGAGTCTATACTACTCGGTATGACCTCAAATTTTACAGACAAGTCATGAATGACTATACAGAACTATTCCCGGTCCCGGATTTTCATTCGGACCTCGGGAACAAAAAAATCACATTTCAAGCCAAATTTCAAATTCTATGAAAATCCTCAAAACTTCATTAACTCCAATTTTCTCATTTTGATATGAAACCCATCAAATCAAGTCTGTTTCTTACCAAATTTCACAGATAACTTAAATAACATATATTGAACCTACTCCAGGCTCCGAAACCATAATAGTGGCCCGACAGCACAGGTTTCACATCAAGGTTCATTTTCATAAGCCTTTAATATTTTCATAAAACAATTTTCTTTAAAAAATTATTTCTCGGACTTGGGTCCTCGGAATTCGATTCGGGGCATACGCCCAAGTCCCATATTTTCCTATGGACCTTCCGGGACCGTCGGATCACGGATCCGTGTCCGTTTTACCAAAAATGTTGACCAAATTCAACTTTATTCAATTAGTTATCATAAATGCAACTCTTTATCAAGTTTTCACATAAAGGCTTCCCAGCTACGCGCCCGGGCTGCGCACACACATCGAGGTGAGATCAACAGAGTCTTTTGGGGCCTCGGAACACAGTCAAAATTAGATTCACATAAGATGACCCTTTTGGGTCATCACAGATATACAATAGTTTCCCTCAGTGTTTGGATGCTAATCATGAGAATCCGATCATTGGAGTTCTTGATATCGTTGATGATCCTTCTTCATAGTATGATTTACGTTTCTTTCTAATAAAAAGACTTCCCATAAAAACCTAATTGGGACAAAACCTGGACGAAGAGAAAAATAGTGCAACACATACATTCACTATCAACAAGGATCTTCAACAATAATATCTTTTGAGGTGAGTCACGTTCCAATTGCTTGGTAATTTTAGCCCACCTTGATTTTCCAACTGATATGAACCTTTAGCGGTTGTAAATGAAATCTAGCAAGTTCCTTCCCACATTGGTCCTAGATTCCTAACTTTAACCTCTCGAGGTACTTTGAGTCACTTTCTGCAAAACCAAATCTCCGACTTTGAAATAGCAAAGATTTGATCTGTGGTTATAATATCTTTCCATCATTACCTTTTGTGCCACCATCCTCACGTATGCTAAATTTCGATGCTCTTCAAGCAAATCTAGTCTGGTTCACCAATCTCCACCAGGATCAAAGCTTCAGCATCGTACATAAGGGAAAAAAAGATGTTTCTTCCGTGCTTGACTTCACCATTGTTTGATATGCCCATAACACTTCCGGTAGATCTGTTGGACGATTGCCTTTAGCATCCTCTAATTTCTTTTTCTGGTTTTGAATTTTCACCTTGTTGGTTGACTCCGCTTGTCAGTTAGCACTTGGATGATATGGATAATATGTGATCATTTTGATCTTCAATCCCTCTAGAAACTTTCTGACTTTGGAACCTATAAATTGTGGCCTATTATCACAGCAAATTCTTTGGTAAGCACATGTTTCAATCCATTTAATGAAACAATCAGTTAAAACTACAAGAAATTTTACCTGCCCGGGACTTTGAGGCAAAGGAAAAATTATGTCCATATCCCAATTCATCAATGGCCACAGTGACACCACCGAGTGCAGAAGCTCTGTTGGATGATGCACCAATTGTGCATAACGCTGAAACTTATCACAGTTTTGAATGAATACCTTTGCATCTTGTTCCATTCGGGGCCAATAGTAACCAACCCTTTATAAATTTAAGAACCATTGAGTCCGCACCGAAATGATTTCTGCAAATCCCTTCATGAAATTCTCTCATTACATAACCAGCCTTCAATGTTCCTACACACCGAGCTAATGGTCCTTGAAAATACCTTCAGTATAATTGACCATCACAAGGCAATAACTAACAACTCTAGTTCGTAGCGCCCGAGAAGCGTTACGATCTTCAAGCAATTTTCCATGCCTTAAATACTCTATAAACTCGTTTCTCCAATCCCGAATTAGGTTGGTTGAGTTAACTTTCTAGTATTGAGTGCAACAACGAAACTACTGCACCAGAATTGGATCCTTTCATTTTCGCGGATGACCCTAAATTGGCAATGCGTCTGCCTTCACGTTCTCTTCCCTTAGGAAATGAATTATCGACCACTCCCTGAACCGTGAGAGAAAAACTTTAACCTTACTCAAGTACTATTGTATGTGGTCCTCTTTGGTGTCAAAGACTCAGTATATCTTATTCACTACCATCTGGGAGTCATACTTTATTTCAATCACCTCGGAGCCTAGTCCCCGAGCTAATTCAAGTCCTACAATCAAACCCTCACACTCGGCTTCATTGTTAGTCAAAGGTACAGTTCTAGTGTCATGTCTCAAGGTCTCTCCCAAAGGAGTGATTAATACTATTCCAAGACCGGGCCATTTTACGTTGGAGTCTCCATCCTAAATAGGGTCCATACTCCGAAAAAGGTTCCCGACACCAAAACTACTTCTTTAGCAGCTAAAGGCATCATTCTCGGACTAAAGACAGCCACAAAGTCGGCCAAAACTTGTGACTTAACGGATGTTCAAAGTTTATAATCTATATCAAATTCACTAATTTCAACTGCCCATTTAGCCAACAGACCCGATAATTCAGGATGATGAAGGACCGTCCTTAAGGGAAATGTCGTCACAAAGACTATTGCATGACACTGAAAATAAGGTCTAAGCTTTTGAGGGGTAACTACTAGAGCTAGAGCCAACTTTTCCAGGTGCGGATAACATGTCTCTGTGCCCGATAAAATTTTACTAACATAATAAACAAGAAATTGCATACCTTCCTCCTCCCGGATATGAACTGCACTCACCGTAACTTTTGAAGTCGCTAAATAAATTAATAATTGCTCACCCTCCTTTGGTTTGGATATTAGCGGCGGATTAGACAAGTACCTTTTTAGTTCTACCAACGTTTGCTGACATTTCGGTGCCATGAAAAATCATTGTTCTTTTTCAAAAGTGAAAAGAAATAATGGCATTTTCTGATGACCTTGATATGAATCTGCTAAGGGCCGCAAGCATTTCGGTCAACCTTTGCACTTCCTTCACACTCGTCAATTTTTCTGGGATATCCTCTATAGCCTTAATCTTGTCAGGGTTCACTTTGATTCCTTTTTGAGAAACCAAGAAGACAAGAAACTTCTCAAACTCAACTCCAAAAACATATTTTTCAAGGTTGAGCTTCATGTTGTACTTTCTCAAAATATTCAATGTCTCTTGCATATGTGCCAAATGATTTCCTGCACTTAGAGACTTAACTAACATGTCATCAATATAAACTTCAATAGTTTTACCAATTTGACATTCAAACATTTTATTAACGAGCCTCTGATAAGTGGATCCGACATTCTAAAGCTTGAAAGGCATCTGTCACGACCCGAATCTCAACATGTCTTGATGGCACCTATCATGGTACTAGACAAGCCTACAATCACAAAATAGCTACGCATTTTGATTTAAAATCATGATATATAGAGTTTAATAGTAAAAATCTCATAAATAACCGAAAGGAATAACTGTGACTCAAATATAAAATCCCCAAATATCCAGGTGTCACCGAGTACATGAGCTACTAAGTGCCAACACAGTCTAAATCTCTAAAACAACTATATGAAGGAGAGAACAATACAAAATAAAAACTGAAAAGAAGGAGAGTCGAGGTATGCGGGCAACAAAGCAGCTACCTCAAATATATCCTAACAAATACTTCTCTGAGTCTAGCAACCACCGGGTTCAGATGTTCCTAGATTTGCACACGTAGTGCAGAGTGTAGTATGAGTACAACTAACCGAATGTACTAAATAAGTAACAGGACTAACCTTGGGCTGAAAGTAGTGACGAGCTCAGAAAGGTAAAATCCAAATCCAAATAATAACGGTACAAGTATAACTGGGAAATTACAGTAATACTTAGAGAAATTTCATAATTTGTTTGTACAAAGTACATAAACATAGACATGCTTTCAAGTTTCACGGCTTAAGATTAACACTGATAAAATATTCCAACTAAGTTTAATATGAGCAATGTTGCATCTCTATATCTACATGTCAAAGGTGCATGTCACATGTAATGCATCGCAATGATAACTCATGACCTCACACTCTCAGAGTACTCAATCTGGCTGTCATAGATCTCACTCATCAACTCAACCACTCAGCAGTGTACGGTACCTGCGCTCACTGCTGGTATGTCAAACTATAGAGGGGTGGATCCTTCCCAAGCGGTAATATAAAGCAAATATGGCCTACTGTGGCGTGCAACCCAATCCAAGCGAAGAAGAAATGTTGTGACGTCCAACCCGATCCATGATAATCATATTTATATAAAGCCAAAAAGGCCTATTATGGTGTGCATTCTGATCCACAACCTCACTCACAACACGGATCTAAGACCCCAACTCAGTCATCAATCTCTCCATTCTCTCTGGCTCACAAATCTCTTGACAATCATCCCAAACAATGATACATGATGTAACAATAAATAGCAACAGAGACTGAGATATGATATGCAAATGACGGATATGACTGAGTGCATAATTGCAATTTAAACAAATAGATCAATAGCAAAAATGACCTCAATGGGTCCCAATAGAAAAAGCATATAGCCTTAACATAATTTCTAACATGGATCGAAGCTCAATTACTCTAACACGTAGGGAATACATGAATAGCAACAAGGTTAGATAACTACATAGTGCCACAAAATCTACTGAATCACAATTACCACGGTGCACACCCACACGCTCGTCATCTCAACACAAACCACATAACACGTATTTCAGGGATTCATACACTCAAAACTAAGTTTAGAAGTGTTACTTACCTCAAACCGCACAAATCTCTACTCCAACAAGACCTTGTCTGGAGAATCGTCCTCCGAACGACTCAAATATATCCACAAGCTACTTAGTACAATCAATACAAACTATAGGATTCAATCTCATACGATAAAGCTATGTTTTTTAAGAAAAGTCAAAAGGTTAACCCAAAAGGTCAACCCCGGGCCCACATCTCAAAATTCAACAAAATTTTAAAACCTGCAAACACCCATTCAATAGCAAGTCCAACCATACAAAAATCACCCAATTCCGACCTCAAATCACCACTAAAGTCCCCAAATCATACTATCCAATACATGGTAAAAGTAAACCCAAATTCCCCCCCTCAAAACACCAAATCTATGGGGGAAATTCAATGAGTATTCAATATTAATAGATAAGTATGACCAAAAGTTGCTTACCTCTTGAAACCTAGTGAAACCCCCTTCAAAAATTACCTCAATCCGAGCTCCCAAAGTCCACAAATTAAGAAAACACTTTAACCATCGTCTTTATGTAATCTGCCAGGCTTTTCGCACCTGCGAGACCAATATCCGTTTCTGCAGAACCACATCTGTGGTTAGTTTTGCAGATGCAGGACACACTTAAGCCCCGAACAATCGCACTTGATGTCCCCTTCTCGCACCTCCAGGACCTCTTCTGTAGATCTCCCCCTCTCTTGCGCTTCCGAACTTGCAGAGTCCTTCTGCTTCTACGGCTCCCCTCTTCATTGCTCGTTTCAATTTCTACAGGCCTTCTTGCGCAGAAGCGCATCCCCTTCTGTGGACTTCCTACCGCGCCTGTGCTCCCAGTCGTCCTCTCAAAATCCCACATCTGCGCCTTCTTGGCCGCTTTTGCGGCTCCACACTTACGCCCAAAACCTTGCAGGTTCGGTCACATCGAATCTGCTGCCACCAGAATTTTCTGAAGTCCAATCTTTTATCCGATTTAAATCTGAATCATTCTTAAGGGACTTGGGACCCCATCCAAACATACCAACAAGTCCTAAAATATCATACGAACTTAGTCGAGGTCTGAAATCACATCAAACACACGAATCACACCCACTTCAAGCCTAATAAAACTAATGGATTTCAAACTTCTACAATCGATGTCGAAACCTATCGAACCAACTCCAATTGACCTCAATTTTTTCACAAAAGTCATAAATGACACAACTGACGTATTCCAACTTTCGAAACCAAAATCCGAGCGCGATAACAACAAGTCAACTTTTGGTCATATTTCTCAACTCTCCGAACATCAACTTTTACAACTTTCGCCAATTCAAGCCAAAATTATCTATGGACATCCAAATCAATATCCGGACACACTCCTAAGTCGAAAATCACCATAAAGAGATATCAAAACCATCAAAACTCTATTTAGAAGTCATTTACACATAAGTCAACATCTGGTCAACTCTTGCAACTTAGGCTTCAAACCTTGGGATTAAGTGTCTTAATTCATTCTGAAATATCTCCGGAACCAACCTAGACACCATGTCAAGCCACATAACTACAAACAAACATAAAATAAGCAATAAATTGGTGAATGGGTCTACAATTCTCAAAATAACCGGCCAGGTCGTTACATTCTCCCCCTTTTAAACAAACATTCATCCTCGAACGGGTCTAGAATCATACTTGGGGTTTCAAATACGTGTGGATATTTGCTCCGCATCTCCCACTCGGTCTCCCAAGTAGCCTCTCCGACTGGCTGACCTCCCTACTGCACCTTCACTGAAGCTATATTCTTTGACCTCAACTTTCGAACATGCCGATTATAAATAGCCATCGGCTTCATATCATAAGTCAAATCCCCATCTAAGTGAACCATATTGAAGTCCAAAACATGAGACGGATCACCGAAATACTTCTGGAGCATGGAAACATGAAACACTAGATGAACACTCCACAGACTAGGTGGAAATGCAAGCTTGTAAGCCACATCTCCAATCCTCTCAAGAACCTCCAAAAGGAACTCAGAGTAACATCTCCAACTTTACCTTCTTCCCGAACCTCATAACACCCGCCATGGGCAAAACGCAGAGTAATACCTTCTCCCTCACCATGTAGGCAACATCACGAACCTTCCGATCAGCGTATTCTTTTGTCTAGATTGTGCTATGCGAAGCTGATCCTGAATCAACTTAACCTTTTCCAAAGTATCCTGAACCAAATCAATACCCAATAGCCTAGCCTCTCCCAACTCAAACTAACCCACCAGATATCGATACCGCCTCCCATAAAAGGCCTCATACGGAGACATCTGAATACCCAAAATCCATGACACAAGTGTGTAGCATATCCTCCGACATCTGAATGGTGCGCTCGGACTATCCGTCCATCTAAGGGTGGAATGATATACTCAACTCAACCCGTGTGCCTAACTCTCGGTGCACTTCTCTCCAAAATTGCAATGTGAACTGCGTGCCCCAGTCTGAAATAATAAACACCAGCACATCGTAAAGGCAAATAATCTTGCGGATATATATCTCAACCAACCACTCCGGAGAATAGGTAGCCCCAACAGGAATGAAGTGCGGGGACTTAGTCAACCGGTCCACAATCACCCTAATAGCATCGAACCATTTCGAAGTCTGTGGGAAGCCTAACTACGAAGTCTATGGTGATACGCACCCATTTCTACTCAGAAATCTCAAGCCTCTGAAGCAAACGACATGGCCTCTGATGCTCGTACTTCACCTACTAACATTTCAAGCACCGAGCTACAAACTCCACTATGTCATTCTTTATTCTCTTCAACCAATAGTTCTACCTCAAGTCATAACACATCTTTGCGGCACCCGGGTCAATGGAATACCGCGAACTGTGGTCCTCCTCAAGAATCAACTCACGCAACCCATCCACACTAGGCACACAAATTTGACCCTACATCCGCAACATCCCATAATCTTCAATAGAAGCCTCACTCACATCACCGTGCTGAACCGTGTCCTAAGGACAAGAAAATAAGGGTCATCATATTGACGCTCTCTGATGCACTCATATAAAGAAGACCGAGAAATTACACAAGCTAGAACCCGACTAGGCTCCTAAACATCTAACCTCACGAATTGATTGGCAAAGGCCTAAACATCTGATGCAAACGGTCTCTCACCAATAGGTCACCTCCTTTCTACTCAAGGCATCGACCACAACATTGGCCTTCCAGGGATTATATGAAATTGTAATATTTCTTTTAACAGCTCCAACCATCTTCGTTGCCTTAAATTTAGATCCTTTTGCTTGAACAAATGATGAAGACTCCGATGATCTGTAAATACCTCTCAAGACATGTCATAGAGATAATGCCTCCAAATCTTCAATGCATTAACGATTGCTACCAACTCTAAATCATGAATGGGGTATATCTTCTCATGAAGCTTCAACTGGAACAAAGCATAAGTAATCACTTTACCCTCATGCATCAAGACACACACAACACCAATCAGAGAAGCATCAAAATACACTGTATAAGAACCCGATGCTGAAGGTAAAACTAGAACTGGAGCTCTGGTCAAGGTAGTCTTGAGCTTTTAAAAGCTTTCCTCACACTTATCGGACTACCTGAATGGAGCACCCTTCTGGGTAAACCTAGTAAAATGCACTGCAATGGACGAGAAACCCTCTATGAAGTGACAATAATATCCTGCCAAGCCAAGAAAACTTTGAATCTCAGTAGCTGAAGATGGTTTGGGCCAACTCTGAACCGCCTAAATCTTCTTCGGATCTACCTTGATCCCCTCACTAGACACCACATGCCCCAAGAACGCCACCGAACTGATCCAAAACTCACACTTATATAACTCAGCATAAAGCTTCTCCTCTCAATTTCTGTAGTACAATCCTCAAGTATTGTGCATGCTTCTCTTGGATACGTGAGTACACTAGGATATCATCGATAAATACTAGACAAATGAATCAACATATGGCTAGAATACACAATTCAACATATGCATGAATGCTGCTGGGGCATTGGTCAGCCCAAAAGACATCACAAGAAATTCATAATGACCATACCGGGTCCTGAATGTCGTCTTCAGAATATCAAAGTCCTGAATCTTCAACTGGTGATACCCGGACCTCAAATCAGTCTTAGAGAACACTCTAGCTCCCTGAAGCTGGTCAAATAAGTCATCAATGTGCGTGCAAATGATACTTGTTCTTAGTTGTAACTTTGTTCAACTACCTATAGTCAATGCACATCTGCATAGTAAAATCTTTCTTCTTCGCAAACAGAACTGGTGCACCTCAAGGCGACACACTAGGCCTAATGAACCCCTTATCAAGAATCTCATGAAGCTGCTCTTTCAATTTCTTCAACTCTGCTGGTGCCATACGATATAAACAACAACAACAACACAACAACAACCCTGTATATAATCCCACTAGTGGGGTCTGGGGAGGGTAATGTGTACGCAGACCTTACCCCTACCCTGGGGTAGAGAGGTTGTTTCCAATAGACCCTCGGCATACTTCCCTCCAAGCCCCACCTTGCTCTTGGGGTGACTCGAACTCATAACCTCTAGGTGCCATACGATAGAATAGAAATAGGTTGAGTTCCTACCACCATGTCAATACCAAAATCAATGTCCCTGTCGGGTGGCATGCCCAGTAGGTCTACAGGAAACACATCCAAAAAGTCTCGCACTACCGGGACAGAATCAATGGTAGGAGTATCATCACCAACACCCCTCACAAAGACCAGATATGACAAACATTCCTTCCCAACCATCAGTTAGGCCTTAAGATATGAAATCACCCTACTGGGAACATAGTCCAAAGAACCTCTCCACTCGATCAACCCCGGCATCGCTAACGTCACGGTCTTAGCGTGACAATCCAGAACAGCATGACATGGGAACAACCAATTTATGCCCAGAATCATGTAGAAATCAACCATACTAAGAAATACGATATTAACTCTAGTGTCAAATCCCAAAATGGTCATCACACACGACTGATACACACGGTCCACAACAATAGAATCACCCACCGGCGTAAATAGATGAACATGCAAAACTAATGACTAACGGGGCATATAAAAAAACAAGCAAAATATAAATTATCTATATATATGAATAAGTAGAACTAGGGTTAAATAATATGGAAGCATCCCTGTGGCATACTGAGACAATACATGTGATCACTGCGTTTGAAGCAATGCCTTCTAGCCTAAAAGGGATATTATAGCGTCGAGCCTAACCACCACTTGATTGGCCTCCCCTTCTAGGGTGACCTCTAGCTGCGTGAGCCTCACCCCGAGATGGCTAAGCGGGTGGTGAAGTAACTAGTGCGGATGTCATAACCTGACCCCTCTGCCGAGTTGGACCTCACAAAGTACGGGGACAATTCCTCCTCGCATGTCCAAACTCCACACACTCGTAGCAACTCTGATCCGTCAATGGTGGTGGAGACTGAGTCAGACCTCGAGAACCAGAAAAGCTACTAGAAGAACCTGGTACAAATGAACCCTGAACTGATGGAGAATAAGATGAAATCTCAGCTGGGAGGGCATTGAGAGATGACTAACCCAAACGAGCAGTGTATGAACCATGGCTAGCTGATGCACCATGATGAACAAGACGAGCCATCTAAGTGTGCCTATAAGAACGACCCCTGTTGTGGTGGGAATGCCCTCCATAAGAAGCACCATTGAAACCACCCAAACCATGAGGCCTCTTGGCCTCCCTCACCTCACGCTCCTGACTACGGACCTACTCTAGCCGCCTAACAATATCAACCACCTTGTCGAACCTAGCAGTCGATGCGGTCGCCCGAGTCATGATGAAGCGCAGTCCATAGTTCAGGATATCACTGAAAAATCACTATGTTAGCTAAGCAATCAGGATAATTCACTTCAGGAATTAAACCTATGTTTAATAATCGGGCTACCTTCTCTTTAACAAACATGTTCCTGTCCTCAGCTATCGGCATTTTGTTTTTACTTTACCAGCGGTGAATTAGGGTCCAGACATAACTTGTGGACAACCACATCTAATGGAATACATGACATATCAGAATGTGACCATGAAAAGCAATCAAAGTTAGGTTTTAAAAACTCAATAACGTTAAGCCTAAGTTTGGGACATAATCCCGTCTCTAGGTAAACCTTTTTATCTGGGAATTCTGAGAACAAATGTTCCAGTTCCTCTGCAGTCGACATTTTAGCATTTGTTTCTTTCGTTACCTGGAAAGATCTAGGAGCCTGATAAAAATTTGATGACTCCTTTTCCCCATCATCTTCAACCGGAACGAAAGCGGGCACCGGTTCCTGTAATTGTTATTTGATCATTCCTTCCGCCTTGCTGGTGGATAGAGTTACTGCATTCGTTTCCCTTGCTACAAGTTGATCACCTGTGATTTGCTTGATCCCCTCCGGTGTTGGAAACTTCAACAACTAATGATAAGTTGATGGCACTGATATGCTCAATTTACACCTTAAAAGAGTGCAAGCGATCATTGTCAAATATAGTAACCCAACAAGGTTAGGGTTGAATCCCATAGAGAATAATATGAGGGCGATTAGGAATTCTAGAGAGTTATCACTTATCGCGCAATGCCAAACAAATTAAAATTTTGGGTTTTGTAAAGTGTTTATAACTGAATGTGAAAATATAAACTAACCTCGAAAGCAAGTAAAATGATCAATGGCAACAAGAGTGAATGCATCGGGTATTACACTCAAGTAACGATCCAATGTATTTCACGATTTTACAATTATGAGTGAGTTATGTTAATTAGCCACGGATAATATTTCTTAATTAGCTTTTCCCAAAGACTAACAAGACTTACTAAATGAATTATTCCTAACCCAAT
>ML241705.1:26813-91140 GCA_005239495.1 Nicotiana undulata
AAATCATTCAATACATAAGCACAACAAGGTATTTAATCCACACTTTCAATATGAATATTCCCATAAACAAGATCCAAGTGTTGGAAAAATACTACACACTTAGATATTCAATACAAAACAAGGAAATGAAGAAATAAACATAAATGGGTAAGAAATCCTTAACCAAAATGATGAAATCTTCAAGACCCAAGTGTGTGTGCAAAGCCCTAGCTTCACTACTTGTTCTTCTCTCTCAAAATTATATTTACAAAAACCAAAAATGTCAAAAGATATGCCAAGATATCCAAAAAATGTCTGCTAGGTCGAGTATATGAGAGTGGGGATGGGAAATTGTGATTTTACAATTCTGTCCAGACCTGATGCCCGTTGACCGGCCAGTTCGTTAATGCATCACATTATAGCAATAAGTGCCAAAATGTGTGATGAATGAGGTTTTTTCTTGATCCTCCAGGTGCATTTGAATTTGATTATACCCGGAATACGCATCACGAAAACTCATCAATTCATGCTCGGTCGTAGTATCGATCATTTGGTCAATGTTTGGGAATGGGAAAGAATCTTTAGGGCATGCCTTATTTAACTATATAATCTATACACATTCTAAACTTATTTTTCTTTTTAGGAACAATCACTATGTTAGCTAAGCAATCAGGATAATTCTTCTCAAGAATTAAACCTATGTTTAATAATCGGGCTACCTTCTCTTTAACAAACATGTTCCTGTCCTCAGCTATCGGCATTTTGTTTTTACTTTACCGGCGGTGAATTAGGGTCCAAACATAACTCGTGGACAACCACATCTAATGGAATACATGCCATATCATAATGTGACCATGAAAAGCAATCAAAGTTAGGTTTTAAAAACTCAATAACTTTAAGCCTAAGTTTGGGACATAATCCCGTTCCCAGGTAAACCTTTTTATCTGGGAATTCTGAGAACAAATGTTCCTGTTCCTCTGCAGTCGACATTTTAGCATTTGTTTCTTTCGTTACCTGGAAAGATCTAGGAACCTGATAAAAATTTGATGACTCCTTTTCCCCATCATCTTCAACCGGAACGGAAGCGGGCACCGGTTCCTGTAGTTGTTATTTGATCATTCCTTCCGCCTTGCTGGTGGATAGAGTTACTGCATTCGTTTCCCTTGCTACAAGTTGATCACCTGTGATTTGCTTGATCCCCTCCGGTGTTGGAAACTTCAACAACTAATGATAAGTTGATGGCACTGATATGCTCAATTTACACCTTAAAAGAGTGCAAGCGATCGTTGTCAAATATAGTAACCTAACAAGGTTAGGGTCGAATCCCATAGAGAACAATATGAGGGTGATTAGGAATGCTAGAGAGTTATCACTTATCGCGCAATGCCAAAAAAATAAGATTTTGGGTTTTGTAAAGTGTTTATAACTGAAAGTGAAAATATAAACTAACCTCGAAAGCAAGTAAAATGATCAATGGCAACAAGAGTGAATGCATCGGGTATTACACTCAAGTAACGATCCAATGTATTTCACGATTTTACAATTATGAGTGAGTTATGTTAATTAGCCACGGATAATATTTCTTAGTTAGATTTTCCCAAAGACTAACAAGACTTACTAAATGAATTATTCCTAACCCAATTAGGAGATTAAGCACTTCCGGGTTTGGCTACAAGTAGTTCAATCCTATCCCTAGGTAGAATCTATAAAATGAGGGTTAAATCCTCAAGTTCTTGTTAATTAATCTTTCCCAACCCCAAATAATCTTTTCCAAAATTAATTCAGAGTTAATGGGCGAGTCCTAGGGTTAGCTAATCCCTTTGGAAACATTAAAGAACAAGAATAATTAAAATAACAAACACCCACTTCATAAATATAATAAAATCATTCAATACATAAGCACAACAAGGTATTTAATCCACACTTTAAATATGAATATTCCCATAAACAATATTCAAGTGTTGGAAAAATACTACACACTTAGATATTCAATACAAAACAAGGAAATGAAGAAATAAACATAAATGGGTAAGAAATTCTTAACTAAAATGATGAAATCTTCAAGACCCAAGTGTGTGTGCAAATCCCTAACTTCACTACTTGTTCTTCTCTCTCAAAATTATATTTACAAAACCAAAAATGTCAAAAGATATGCCAAGATATCCAAAAAATGTCTGCTAGGTCGAGTATATGAGAGTGGGATGGGAAATTGTGATTTTACAATTCTGTCCAGACCTGATGCCCGTTGACCGGCCAGTTCGTTAATGCATCACATTATAGCAATAAGTGCCAAAATTTGTGATGAATGAGGTTTTTTCTTGATCCTCCAGGTGCATTTGAATTTGATTATACCCGGAATACGCATCACGAAAGCTCATCAATTCATGCTCGGTCGTAGTATCGATCATTTGGTCAATGTTTGGGAATGGGAAAGAATCTTTAGGGCATGCCTTATTTAAATATATAATCTATACACATTCTAAACTTATTTTTCTTTTTAGGAAAAATCACTATGTTATCTAAGCAATCAGGATAATTCACCTCAAGAATTAAACCTATTTTTAATAATCGGGCTACCTTCCCTTTAACAAACATGTTCCTGTCCTCAGCTATCGACATTTTGTTTTTACTTTACCGGCGGTGAATTAGGGTCCAAACATAACTTGTGGACAACCACATCTAATGGAATACATGCCATATCAGAATGTGACCATGAAAAGCAATCAAAGTTAGGTTTTAAAAACTCAATAACTTTAAGCCTAAGTTTGGGACATAATCCCGTTCCCAGGTAAACTTTTTTATCTTGGAATTCTGAGAACAAATGTTCTTGTTCCTCTGCGGTCGACATTTTAGCATTTGTTTTTTTCGTTACCTGGAAAGATCTAGGAACCTGATAAAAATTTGATGACTCCTTTTCCCCATCATCTTCAACCGGAACGGAAGAGGGCACCGGTTCCTGTAGTTGTTATTTGATCATTCCTTCCGCCTTGCTGGTGGATAGAGTTACTGCATTCGTTTCCCTTGCTACAAGTTGATCACCTGTGATTTGCTTGATCCCCTCCGGTGTTGGAAACTTCAACAACTAATGATAAGTTGATGGCACTGATATACTCAATTTACACCTTAAAAGAGTGTAAGCGATCGTTGTCAAATATAGTAACCCAACAAGGTTAGGGTCGAATCCCATAGAGAACAATATGAGGGCGATTAGGAATGCTAGAGAGTTATCACTTATCGCGCAATGCCAAACAAATAAGATTTTGGGTTTGGTAAAGTGTTTATAACTTAATGTGAAAATATAAACTAACCTCGAAAGCAAGTAAAATGATCAATGGCAACAAGAGTGAATGCATCGGGTATTACACTCAAGTAACGATCCAATGTATTTCACGATTTACAATTATGAGTGAGTTATGTTAATTAGCCACAGATAATATTTCTTAATTAGCTTTTCCCAAAGACTAACAAGACTTACTAAATGAATTATTCCTAACCCAATTAGGAGATTAAGCACTTCCGGGTTTTGCTACAAGTAGTTCAATCCTATCCCTAGGTAGAATCTATAAAATGAGGGTTAAATCCTCAAGTTCTTGTTAATTAATCTTTCCCAACCCCAAATAATCTTTTCCAAAACTAATTCGGAGTTAATGGGCGAGTCCTAGGGTTATCTAATCCATTTGGAAACATTAAAGAACAAGAATAATTAAAATAACAAACATCCACTTCATAAATATAAAAAAATCATTCAATACATAAGCACAACAAGGTATTTAATCCACACTTTAAATATGAATATTCCCATAAACAAGATTCAAGTGTTGGAAAAATACTACACACTTAGATATTCAATACAAAATAAGGAAATGAAGAAATAAACATAAATGGTTAAGAAATCCTTAACCAAAATGATGAAATCTTCAAGACCCAAGTGTGTGTGCAAAGCCCTAGCTTCACTACTTGTTCTTCTCTCTCAAAATTATATTTACAAAACCAAAAATGTCCAAAGATATGCCAAGATATCCAAAAAATTTCTGCTAGGTCGAGTATATGAGAGTGCGGATGGGAAATTGTGATTTTACAATTCTGTCCAGACCTGATGCCCGTTGACCGCACCTGCGGAAGAATCTTCACAGGTGCGGTTCCGCAAGAGCGGATATTTACTCGCAGGTGCGAGCTTTGAAGTCCTGGTCGATTTTCCGCAGGAGCGGACAAATGGTCGCACATGCGGTTCCGCAGGTGCGTGAAAAGCTCCGCAGGTGCGAGGTCTGTGTAGCTGGGCCAATCTTCGTAGGTGTGATCACCTCTTCGCAGGTGCGAGGTCGCACCTGCGACCTACAATCCGCAGGTGCGGAATCACTGAAGCATTCTGTGCACTTTTCACCACTTTTTGTTCAACTTTCATTCCAATTCAACACCAACCACTTCACGGCATCATTTCCCTGAAAATTGAGCAATTACACACTAATAACAAACTCAAGTTATCATTGAACAATACAAAATCTCATGAAAAGAGCCCAAAATTAGTGGTAAAAGCACCACTCATCAGGCACAACCTTCATTTCACGAATCCATATCCTGCTAAGGATCACGTTACATCATATATCGCCATCTACCACCTCGAACAAAGTTGCCTTTGTTACGCCTTCAGCATGTGTGAGTAGTAAAATCTCCCATCGAGTTGTCACACTTGTTGGGTTGAACCTGGACAGAAGTTTTGTTGCCAGAACTATGTGTCGGATTAACTTTTCTTGTTCCAAAACTCTTAACTGGATGATATTGGATGAACTACCTGGATAACCAATACACATTTGATTTTAAAAATCTAAAACATAAAGTTATAATCAGAGTGTCATTGTGTGATAAAGGAAGGCCATCAACATATTCTTCTATGAAGGTAACTTCATCACTATCTGATGCTTCTCGGACTCTCTTACCATGATTTACCGATATCTTTGTCTTCTTTGTTGCCAAATATATCACCCATTTACTTCAACTCCACCAAAAATCATTTTTATTGTTAGATGTAGTGACCCTGCAGCCCGTTTGGCAAGTTTCGTAGCATCTCAATTCCTCCTATAATTGTTATTCGACCGGTCACTTAGAAATTTCCTAAGATGACCACTCTTCAATAAGCTACAACCTCTTACTCTTCAATAGGCAGTTCCCTGTCCTGTGTCCATGTGATCCGTGGAATTTACACCATGATTAGGATCCCTTGGCTAGGATCTGACCGAGTTGGTTTCGAAATTCTTGCCTCCTTGATGTTTCTCATACCTGAAACAAGTTCTACCAAGCTAATATTGAAATTGTAATCCGACAACCGAGAATATCCCGAATCCCTAGATACTGAAGCTTTTTTATCTTGCAAAGCTGTTTTATTCCGACCATGATCCATCCTCCTATACAAAGCTTGTCTGATGACTGAAAATCATTATTTAGGTTCTTTCATAAGGCTAAAAATGACTCCTGGAAGATATTCGGTCCGCATCGAAATTAGTTTTGGAAATTTCTTGATTTTGATCATGTTTGCGACCTTTGGAAGGCACCGAAAAACTAAGTTGATCATCTTCAAGTCTGAGTTTTTAATTCTTAACGATTTTGGACGTCTGCTCATGTGGTTGCGTGAAACTCTAACAAGCTCATTTGATTCCTTTAATTTCCTGGAAGCATCGGAACTCAAAGGAATAAGACCTTGGGTGAATGCTCCAGCTGCCTACTCAATCAGTACCGTTGGTAGCAGCATCCTCTCCTTTTGATTCGGATCACAAACTGTCACAAAAAATCAGATTCTCCTAGCATGGACTTTCCTAGGCCCAATATGAGCTTTAATAAAAGAATCTACAAGCATTTCAGAAGAGTCAATCAAATTCTCAGGTAAATGAGAGTACCATGTTAAAGCACCCTATGTTAGGGTTTTACTAAATTTCTTCCGCAAGATAGATTCGATCTCATACAGGGCCATATCATTCCCCATTACAGCTGTAGTGTACGTTTTTACATGCTTTTATGGATCTGATGTTCTTTCATACTTCAAAATATCGGGCATCTTGAGTCTTTTTAGAATAAACTTCGAGGCTGCACTTAGTTTGAACAACAACTGCGTATACTTTTTTAAATCGGCCCCTTTAATACCGGTGGAGATCTCGGGAACTAGTACATTCGGGCACGAAATTCATTAGCATTTGGATCCATATAATCATTCATTACCTCATGAATCACACGAGCTCAATTTTAAATGGATCAGTTGTGTTGTTGTCGTTCCCGGATCCACTACGTGTACCACCCGCTTCATTTTCATTCATCTAAATTCCTCCCTCTTACTAACGTTACCATTTCTCTATGTTGTTTGATTTTCATACATACTAGGAGGGACCCAAACTTCTTCATTGGAATTATTGGACGCAACAAAAAGTGCTTGCTTCAGCTCTGCCATTACCCGATCTTGTCTTGAGAGATGATTCATGATTTTCCTTTTTTGCGCTCTCAAAACTTTTACCATTTGAACAACAGGTCCATTGTCCATATCATCGTAAGTTGGACTTCTCACATGCCGAGGATTCTTCCTTCGTGAACAGGAGTTGTCTCATCTCCTACGTTTCGAGTTTCACTTGTTGAATCATCACGTTGGTATATATTCTCACGTTCGTTATTTATTCCCACATTGAAAGAGTTGTTTACATCGTTAGCTGCCATATCTGATATCTTTGACTAAATAAAAGTGTCACAATGTGTTAGTAATAGAGGGATGGATCAATCTAATAACATAATTGTCTAAGCCCCACGGTGAACACCAAATTGTTTACCCGTAAAAAGGTACAATTAAATTGTAACGTGGTTTACAGACACGTTAATTAATTTTGATCTAAGAATGTAAAATAACTAAGAAAAAAATAAACTGATTAAGTAAACCAGAAAGAAATACAAGTCTAATTGTGAATTGAGATTTCCCAGAAGCAAAAGTAAAACATTGTAATAAGCAGATGGAAAGAGTATTGTTAATAGAATTAGAATAAGTGTTGTAACAGCTGCTCATTGAATGTTGTCTTTTCCAACCGAGATCTTCCTTTTAGATTTCTCGCCTCTGGTTCCAGTGTCTTCGAAACTCACTTAGCACCAGACAGATGTTTTTAACCGGTGCCATCTATTTGCTGACTCATCTCTTATTTGACTTTAATGACACATGTCAATTGTACGAGCATCCACTTGTCATTTATCAATTTTAACTCATACACATGTGATGCAATGATTTTTGAGCTTACAAAAATGTACAAACATAGCATATATACAATCTAATTATAATCCCACTCCATCTAGCCGTAGATTCTTTATTTTTGATCTCCTAAATCCAAATAAAGGCATTTGTATCCTATCCATTTGATATACCCCTATAGTATCCACAGGAAAATCTTGGACATTGAGGAGGATGATAGATATAGGTAGAATATCCAATGCGGCACCATTGGATAACACTCATCCAATTGAAATTACATGGTAAGATTGATTTTTAAGTCTCAAGTAGGTAAAAATATTTAAACACTGTTAGATTAAGAATGATTGGAGTCAAGCTATGTGAGTAAATAGCCAAAAAGGATAATTGAAAGAATCAAACGCCAAGTATAAAGAATAGTGCTTTTGAGCTCCAACGCGCGCGAATTTGCCCAAGTACAAGGAGCAGTGCGCACCCATCGTATCCTAGGTATTTCCTTAATGGGTAGGGGAGTGGCAAGTCCCCCATTTTCTCCAAAAGACCAACCTTCAACCCAATTCAACCCTGGCATTAAGGGCAACCTGACTCGGCTCAAAAGTAGGACCCAAAGGGCTCACCCTTAATGAGACGAGTTAGGCCCGACCTGGCCGAGTAAACTCCTAAAATGAATACAACCCACTATTAAAAGTGCCAAATCCAAGATCCGCAAAATAGGTCTTCATCTTCAATGGCATTTTGATGTCATGGTTGCAAATTTTAATCGAGGCTACCCGTGGCTTCCTAATCGTCGGATATTAGTTCTCTTCCTCTCCTTATTCTCTTGTCAAAATATCAATTATCAAGAGTAGTAAAGTTCAACCGTGGACCCAAAGTATGGTAAATATTTACCCCGTAGTATAGTAAATAATTACCCCAATGTATGGAGGATAAAATTATAATATTATAATATAGGTATATTTTTACCCTTTTCCCATTTATTACACGTATAATGAAGTAACATCTTTATCCGTTGATGGTAAGCTAGGAACACGTGTTTTAGCCACATTTTTCACACTCTGATTACTGCACTTTGAGCGTGTTTCAGCTTACTGATGGTGATTAGCACTTATTACGTGTTTTACGCTTTATAGGAAATGATTCCAAGTTAAGAAGATGTTCTGGAGTTATATCGAATAATTTGGAGCTTTGAAGTCTGAGTAAAAGCCCATGGGAGTTCGGGGCTCGTGGGCCGGTGTTGCTTACGAAAGTCGGAAGAAACAAATGTGAGTTTGCTTGAAAAAAAGAATCAAAACTTAAAAAAGAAAAATGGATTCCATGCTAGTGGTAGTTCTTGTATTGTCTGTGCTTAAAGATATTGGGATCTTGATGCTATTACGTGTGAAGGTTGGAGTTTGGTTCAAAATAAGTGTGGGGTTTTGAATTGTGAAGTTGCATGTATTAAAGTGCTTAGGGAGGTGTAGTCACTATATCCGAATGCATCATACACATCCCACAACCTACATTACAATCGAATGGAGCCCTACTTTATCCTTGACTAAATGATCACAATTAGTAGATTATTACACTACGGGCCCCATGATACGTTTTATATGGCACATGAAACATAAATATGAGAGTGAGCGAATTCTTTCTATCTTGAGTTCCTATTTGTTTAGGAATTTTATTGTGTGTGGAACTACTTTCTATCTTTGGTGCGAGGGCACATGATTTCTGAAGGAAAGGTAATATCTTTAGCCTTTGAGTTAGAGTAAGTGAGTATGTTTTTGAAATACGTGGCGCGTGTGTGTCAAGTCTTGAGGCTAGGATGTTATGATAGGGTGCTTAATCTACTTAAAGTATTCTTGGCATGATGCGTTAGGGAAGTTGTCTGATAAGAAGGTTGTCTCTATGTGAAGTGTAGTTTTATTGCTCGAGTACGAGCAATGGTTTAAGTGTGGGGTGTTAATGGTAGGCTAGGAATACGTGTTTTAGCCGCATTTTGCACTCTGATTATTGCACTTTGAGCGTTTGAGCTTAAATGATGGTAATTTGCACTTATTGTGTGTTTTATGTTGTGTAAGAGATGATTCCGAGTTAAGAAGATGTTTTGGAGCTAAATCGAATAATTTGAAGCTTTGAAGTCTGAGTAAAAGCCCAAGAAATTTCATTGGGATCACGTCCGGGGATAGTGGAACGGCTTTGCATTCGAAAGTTGGAAGAAAGTGTAAGGGCTAGAGAAAAATGTATTGGTGTGTAGCATAAGGTGTGGCATAGAGCGACGCATTTGTACAAAAGTTCATTGGAAATTTGAGAAGTTCAGAGACTTGTAGTTTTTGGATCTAATAGAAAAATACACTAGTGCGACGCATAGCTCGTAGCATAGCGCAACAAATATGTACAAAATTTTGTTAGACAAGCTAAGTTCAGAGAGTTTACAGCCGAGCAAAATGCACTAATGCGACGCACCCTGCGTAGCATAGTGCGACGCATGAAGTATAATAAGTTTGCAGGTTTCATTCGGGTTTGTTCTTACTTGATATAAATACACTAGAAACACGTTTTCTAAGGGACTTTTGACCTTCGGAAGATTGCAAGAGCATTGGAGACTCAAAGCACAAGGATTCATCATTCTTTCCTCAACTCAACTCACGAGTTTGGATTGAATTCATGTTTTCTTATTGTTCAACTTATTCGTGATAATATTTTCCATGAATATAGAGTAGTTTACCTTAGGGTTTGACGGATATGGTATTTTAATTGATATTTGTGGATTTCAACTCTAGTTCTTTTCTTGAATTAGTTTATGGAGCTTTGAATTGGTTATAACTTTATTCACCAATTTATATAATAGAAATAGGAATATTTTGGTGATTATCTTTGCATTATTTTATTTGATTTATTCAGTGATTCTTTTAAGTAATCGAACGAGCTTGTCGAATTGTTGATTAAATCAGGTTAGGAGAATATTTGAGAGACGTTTTCCTGAACACTAATATATTAACGCATGATTGCATATGTTCACGGTGCTTATATTAGTTCACCTCGTAGGGTAAAGATTTAAGCAAGAGAGAAGTCATGACTACACATTTGAACTAGTTTTCGAGTGAATTCGTGAGAATCATTAGAACTTTGGAGTGAATTGATCTAGAGTTAGATCCCAAGTTGCTATCTTGAACCTATCCTGTCATGACCCTTATTTCTCCATTGATATTTCGGTGTTGCTCACCTCTTGTCTTTCTGTGATCAATTTTTAATTATTTTAGTTTCAAAGTGAATTTTTGTTATTAATCATCCCAACGAAAGTGTGAATGATCCTGAACAGCATTAAGGTAAAAACTACTTGAGTATTGTTTAAATTCAATCCCTATGGAGACGATAATTAAACTATAATATCTTTGGCTAGAGAGGATCAATTTCGTATTGTGTTTTGCGCTCGTCAAATTTTGGCGTCGTTGCCGAGGTTCGAACCCAGATTACCCGTGTGACAGGCAGAAATACTCACAACTATACTCATTGCTTAATTTTTCCTTGTTCTCAGTATAATTTCTTTATACTTGAGAGCAATTTTCAGTTTCCTTTTCCTATAAAACAAATATATATATATCCTTAACGATCGAGAAAATTTCTTTTTAAAAAAGAATAATTGTCTTGGATATTTTTCCTTTATATTTTGACAATTTAAAGGCAACCTTTTCTCTTTATTTTGACCTATTCCCTCCGTCTATTATTAGATCTCTATTATCATATTATTCAATTTGTCCATTTGATGGCGGTCCCGTCTTGAGAGAATGTGATATAAGCTAGGAGTCCACCAAACAGTATAGAGAACCAAGCTCTATCTGTTCCCATAGTAAAGACGTAGAAAGTAAAGAACACGCAATATTACGTGACAAAACTCCCTGCTCAAGGGATTAAAAATCACGAGCTACCCTAGTAAGATTTCAACTCCATTAAACTGAGCGAACTCCATGTTACAACCTATTGCAATATGTGAAATAAACTCTTAGTCCCTCACCCCTTATAATAATTCCATTGTAAGCTCTTTGTAATAAATCTGTTACAAAACAACACTCTTTGACTAACTCTACTCAATATAACCTAAACTCTTTGACCTACAAAATACTTCTCAAAAGTCATGTAGGTTTACAAGTAAAGAACAAAAGACAAAGACACAACAAACTTAAGGACTCAAGATATCTTCACTGTTGTTTGTAGCAGCTTTGTTCTTGAATGCACCTGGAGAAAACAGTGGAGGATGGCACTTGAGATGATATATTTTTCAGATTGTCAAGTGTTAGGTCAAACCTTGTATACTTATATATACATATATATATATATATATATATATATATATATATATATATATATATATATATATATATATATATATATATATATATATATATATATATATATATATATATATATATGAGAGATCATGTGAGAATAGATAGAGATAACACATATTTTGGTTTGGCCTCTAGTAGCAGTGGTTGTGCTGCCGCACTGGTGCCAGTCAGTACAGTAAGATAACTTTTATAGCTATAGGGTTGGCTATACAATGGCTGGGGAGCAGATCATATTTGTTTCGTGATCTAGTTCCTCGAGAATTTTTATTCGGTCATCAATACATATCACAACGAGCTTAAAAGAACTAATCGCATCAGGTTCTTATTTGGTTCCTCAATAAAATTTGACAAATCATCAAAACCCACAATAGCTTAACTTATGAACTTCTCCCTTTTTGATGATGACAAACCCATAAATGATATTCCCCATGAGAACCAAATTCCCACATGTTCCCCTTATGGATCAGGCCTAAGAATAAACTTAACCGATTGTTCCCCCATGCGAACAAAAACAGGCTCCCTGTACAAAAATAGACTCCCCCATAATCTTCCCCCTTTTGGCATTAGAAGAATTATAAAATAAGCACAAGCAAAAGGAAGTTTAGAAACATTAACTCATGACACTTTTGTGCACAGAACAAGATAAAAAAAAGAACACGAGAGAGTAATATTGCACAAAATAGATAGTAATTTCCCATTGAAAATACCGATATTACAAATTCAAACAACTAAAATGCCAAAGTCAGTAAACATCAACAGCAGCAGGGGATGAGAGTTGGATGGGATTCAAGAGGGGTTAAGATATGGAGCACTGGACAGGAGAAAAGGATTAAGGAGCAAAGGCCTTGATGAACTTGTCCATTCATTCATTTGCAGTCCTTTGATCAGTGATCATATGATCTTTCAGGTCCTCGGCCTGTTTCCTAAACGTTTCATTCTCCACCTCAACCGAGAGTTCCCCTCTTCCAGCGAACCACTGGAACCAGGTTCCATGCATTTTTGAGCGGGCTTGGACCTCAAGATAGCATTCTCAGCTTGTAGCCACTTGATCTCTGCAATTGTTGTCTATTGAGCCTCAATCAAATTAGAGATGGTTGAATTTCTGCTCACTCCTCCTTTCTTCAGCATGTATTCACATTCTTCCAGTGTGCTTATGGTGAACATTTGCTTCTTAGTCCCCACAGTAGCTTTTCCCAACAGGACATAAAAACGCTCAAAGACTTTTGTGAGGAGGAACCCAGATGGAAGACCACGCTTTCCATCCCTAATGTTTTCCACCATCATGATATGCTCAATCATGAGTCCAGAAAGGCTGATAGATTGTATGAAGCCAGCGCCTCAATGAGAACCAGGTCCATGATGGAAGCAATAGATCTTCTATTAGACTAAGGAAACATCACTTTGTTCACCATCTCGAACATAAGCTGATATTCCAGCTTAGGTTCTTTTTTGTACACTATTTCCCTTGACAAAGTGTCCTCCCTTTTCATAATCAACTTATTGAAAGCAGATGATGTAGCTCTCCCAACCATTCCTAGCCCATCTGTGGGCACTTCAAGGATTTCCCCAACTGTGTCTTCATCTAGGACAAAATCGTTTCCTTTTACCTTCAAGCACAATGTGGCCCCATCTACTACAAACAGACCAGAATAAAAACTTCTCACTTCATCTTATACATCTTTGGACTTGGGGGTGTAAAAAGATAGATCCACTTTTGGAACTCCACTATTTCCACATGTTCTTTCATCCATGTCTACTCAGCAATCGTTGGGTCAAAGACTCGACTCAACAGTACCTTTTGAGTTTTTAGATTAGCCTTTCTTTCTAAGTCCGACAGCTCTACCTCTGCCTTTTTGGAGGAACCAGGTTCCACGCTTGAACTTTTCCTCTTTATAAGAGGCCTTTTATCCTATTTTTCTTTATCCACCTCTTTATCATCTTCACTCAAAATTACGTTCTCAGACACATTTCCTTTTCCCTTACTAGTAGCACTTTTCTTGGACTTCTTTCTTACAAGAGGCGATGCTTCCTTCACAACCTCCTCATCATCAATGTCCGCCACATTTGCAGGGTGGAACTACCTTCTCATATACCAACCTAATTTTCAATAGCCTGCTTATCTTTTTCTTCTCGTTGTTTGCCATCAACGCACTATCAAGTGTAGTTTTTCTCTTTTGCCTTGTAGTGGGGTCTTTGGAAGAAACTTTATTCTTTTTCTTGGCACTAGACCTTTCTGCTATAAAGTTTATCACAACATTGTCATCAAAATCAACATCATCAGTTTGATAAGAATGACTTGCATAACCAGGTTCCATCATAGGATACACAACTTCTAGAGGGATAAAAATATGGGACATGAATTGGGGTGTTTTAGTACTATCCAGGTTAGGACTTGTAGAACATGGTTTCTCATCCCAAATGGGAGCAATTCTAAGTACAGACGACTCAGACTCTTCGGGATGAGGTCCCTCAGTAGGTTCCCCTATTTAATGTCTCAACAAAACCAGCCACAATTTCAGTCTAGCTTTCAAGAATATTTGATCTGTCCTTTTCCTTTTCACATATATTTCCCTCAAACTCCACAAACATGACTTCTATCCCTTAATTAGTAGAAAGAGAGGGAAGATTGCAAAATTTTGTAGGTTTGTCTTGACCATCTCCCTCAATAGCCTGATTTCCATCTCCCTCCGGCGTATGTAGTTCCACGTCAGCACCAGAACCCGCTTGTTCCTCCAACCCCACTTCCTCACTCACGACAGTCTGAGTAGTCACCTCAAAACCATCATCATGTTCTCTAATTTCCTATGTGTTTTAGAGACATCGATACACGTACATTGTTTTCTCGGAGTCGGGCTTGTTAGTTGGAAAGAAGGAGAAGGGGATGAGATAAGCTTTTTAGGAGTTTTACTTTTCCGTCTTCGTTGGGGACCAGAAATAGATGACTTAGAGGGAGTGACACTAGGGTTGGTTTCGGTAGGAATTAGGGATTTTGTGGGAGAATCGATGACCTTGGATTTGATGGAGATGGTACTTCGGAAGGCGACAAAGTTGTCGTTTCTCCCGACATTGTTGGAGATTTGGATTCTTGTTGTGTCATGGTCGAAATTTTCTAGAAGATACAAGGGGAAGAGAGTTTGAAATAAGAGAGAGAAGATTTTTGAGTTTAAGTGAGGAGTGAGAAATGGGTTAGGTTTAAAAAAGTGGAAAAGGGACCGGTTGCAAATAGGTGTGAAAGGAAAATGGGGCAACAGGTCGGTTCAGAAAAGATGTAACGTTTGGACTTAAAATAAATTAGAATATAGGAGAGAATAAATTAACGGCATGGCACTTTAGCAATTTAAAGAGCATATAAGTACGTATTGAGGGAACTATTGACCCGTGTCATAGGAACTAGGTTCCTTGATGGTTTTTTATAATGTGAGAAAAAACTTTTAGATGTTCAATGTCATTCTAACTTGTTTTGTCCTAAGTCTACCATGTGTGTATACCTGTAACATTATAGATTTGAGTTAGATGTCGCCAAAAAAACTTTTTGCATTGTACCTTTCCTTCTTAAATAGCCAATCATTGAGGGAACTGGTCCTTAGTTAAGTTTGATCATGCCCAACTCCAGACAATTTCTTTCAATGTGTTCCCTACTAGTGCCTTGGTAAATATATCTGCTACCTTGTCCTTCATCTTGCAGAACTTCATACAAATTAAACCTTTTTCAACAATGTCCCTCAAGAAGTGATATCTCACATCAATGTGCTTTGTCCTTTTATGCAGCACCGGGTACTTTGCCATGTTAATAGCACTAGTATTATCACATAATAAGGGAACCAAATCCGTAAATACATCAAAATTATCAAGTTGTAGCTTGAAAACAATTGTGTACAACAAGAGACAGCAGCCACATACTCAGCTTCAACAGTAGAATGAACCACGACATTTTATTTCTTTGTACCCCATGAGATCAAGCATGACCCTAGAAAATGTGACATTCCATATGTACTCATTTTATCTACCAGATATCCAGCATAATCAGCATCAGCATATCCAGTAAAGTCAAAAATATGTTGTGAGGGATAGAAGAGGACTAGGTCTTGCGTTTTCTTGAGATACATCAGAATTCTTTTGGAAACCTTCAAATGGGATTCTTTTGTGCTTGGTTGAAACCTAGCACACAACCCAACACTAAAGACAATATAAGGTCTACTAGCAATCATGTACAGAAGAGATCCAATTATACCCCTATACATAGTTTCATTGATAGGAGAATGAGGTTCGTCCACGTCTAATCGTGTAGTAGTGGAAATGGGAATATCAATGGTCTTGAAATTTTCCCTCTCAAATCTTTTCATTAGCTCCTTGATGTACTTTTATTGACAAATCATGGTGCTTTTTGAGGTGTGCTTCACTTTCAACCCAAGGAAGAAATTTAGCTCACCCATCATACTCATCTCGAATTCACTTTCCATGAACTTTGCAAACTCCTCACAAAGAGAATCATTTATTGCACCAAAAATAATATCATCAACATACACATGCACAATCAACAGATTTTTCCCTCTTTTTTTCCAGAAATAGAGTGTTGTTTATTTTCCCTATAGTAAAGCCATTATCAAGAAGGAATTTTGACAATCTCTCACACTGTGCTCAAGGGTCTTGCTTCAAACCAAATAGAGCTTTGTCAATCTTGAATACATGCTCAGGATGCTCATGACTTTCAAAGCCAGGAGGTTTCTTGACAAATACTTCTTCCTTTAAATATCCATTTAGAAAGGCGCTTTTAACATCCATTTGGAACAATTTGAATTCCATATGAGATTCAAAAGCTATAAGAATCCTGATAGTTCTATCCGAGCAACAGGAGAAGGTCTCATCATAGTCAATCTCTTCTTCTTGATTATATCCCTGGACCACCAGCCTTGCTTTATTTCTTATTGTGTTTCCAAATTCATCAAGTTTGTTACTGAACACCCACCTAGTTTCAATCACTATTCTATATGAAGGTTGAGGAACTAGGTGCCACACTTTGTTTCTCTTGAACTGATGGAGTTCTTGCATAGCATTTATTTAGTCGGTATGTTTTAATACTTCCTTGATGTTCTTAGGTTCTATTTGAGACAGAAAGGCTGAGAAGGCAAACATGTTTCTCGCCTTAGATCTAGTTTGTAGACCAGAATCTTAAGGTGTGATCATTGATCATGTCCAATTCACACCCCATGTAAGGGAATATCAATCGGTCATTAAAATAATAAATCCAACGCGAGTCGGGGTCGAATCCACAAAGATTTTATAACGGGTGTTGAGGTAAATACTCAAAAGAGAAACTCGAAATTACTAAATTTAGCTTCCGAACAAATGTATGTGTCACGTTTCTATATTAAACTACTAAGGAATCTGACTAGCTAATGAACAAGTAATAACTGAAATATTTTTGAGGTTTTTTCAAATATAGAAAAGCCTAGGGTAGTAACCTTAACCAGGGTTTAATTTTAATGGGTAGAGTAAATCTATGCTTTCTAGACAGATCGGGGTTTGTTATGACTCTCAATACACAAGTGCTCACCCAATACCTCTTGGTTAAAGAGTGATTATGCCCTAATTGGATCTCTAAAGTCCAAATGGGTAGCAATAAAAACAATTGAATATAAGTCCAATTTGTATCATCACTATCTCTACTTCAAATACTTTAATTATACTAATCAATACTTGAACTAGTTTAATTTCTTCTTAGCCAAGTTTTCCTAAACTAAATATCTCTTTCTCAAGTAAGAACAAAGTCAAATAGGCATGAATCAATGTTTGCAACCATTAGATCTAAGTTTAAAGCATGAACAAGGCTAAATAAACCCTAGATAAATATCTAGTTACCCATGGCAATGAACATAGAATGAAGAAAAGAAGAGGAAATAAAAGACACGGAGTTAAAATAAAATGGAAAAGTAATTTATCCTCTCTAGTTTTAGCTCAAAGTTTCCCCAAATAGCTAAGGATAACTATCAGTTGCTGCTACAATAAAAAAAAGATGCCCTAAAAAAGTGTTTTACGCATATTTATAGTGCTCCAAAATTTCAGTCAAAAATACCATTCGGAGGGTTCTACGGTCGCACTTTAACTTCTGCGGTCCGCACTTTGCTGGATTAAACTTGTGGGTGCTTTCAGTTAGAGTTGCTCTGTGGCCGCACTTTAGCATCTGCGCTCGCACTTCAGCTTCTGCGATCACACTTAGATTCCTGCGGGCCACATTTGAGGATGCTTCAGACTTGTTAAATTGCACATTCTCTTATCTTTTCGGCTTGTCAGTGCAAACTTGTTTTTCAGACCAAGTATGACCGCACATTTTAATATGCGGACCACACTTGTGCCAAAAATCCTTTAAGCTTCAATTTCTCTTTTGTGGACTACATTTGCTTTTGCGGCCGCTGATGGAATTCTACGGATCGTACTATTCTCCGCACTTCTCCTCATAGTTGAACTTGGCTGGAACATCTCATCTTTGAGTTATATTCTTCATTGAGCTCACATTCTCCAGGACGCCTGCAATTCAACCATCTTTATTAGATTTGGAGATAAAAATCAGCACTTTTGGACCAAAAAATATAGTAAGAAAGTACTAATATTTGGTTAAAATCCATACTTATCAACTCCCCTAAACTCATGTCTTTTCTTTTCCTCAAGTAACCATATTATCTCCCTCTTTCCCTCATTGTATTATCATTTCAAGGAGTCATCTACAAGTCATTTCTACTCAGTTGGGACCAAAATTTACCCATGATACTCATGCATTCTTGACAAGGTGTCAAAATTTTCAAAAAGGTGCAACTTGCTCATCTCATGTAATTCTAGTGTGACATTTGAGTCTCAAGAGTTGACTTCATTCATCTAGGATTCATTTTCTATTAAGTAAATCACGGTGGACTCCAAACTCTTCCTCTTCAACCTTCCATTTGCAATGCTCACTCAAGTTTCAACACTCAATTTCTAGTGCAACAAAGGTTTCACTCTTCTCTCATAAAGGAATGTCACAAGTTAAGCTTCAAGTACCATAGGTTTGCCCCTCATGTAAATATCCACTAATGTAAGCATACTCAGATCGAAATCAAATAGGACTTCTTCCGGGTTGTAATAAAGGCTTTTGGTGTAGGATACTATATCGGATACAAGTGGTTACACCCTTTCTTAAGCACTTTGTATCACATTTATTGGCTCATATTTGTCAAACCCTTAGACGTATTTCTTCTTCTTGGAGGCTAGAGAGACTTACCTTCACTCTTTATTGACAATTTCATTCTTTTTCTTCCTTGATTTTTGTACTAGAGGTACTTGATTCACTCAATTATATCAATCTCCTTTTTTTCCTCTTTGTCTTCTGTTTGTTCACATTACTTTCTTTTCTTCCTTTATCATTCATGGAGATCATTTATGTTCTCTCTTTTTACTGCCTTGGTACCTCTTTTAGATTTCTCAACTCCCCCCCCCCCCCCCCCCCCCCCAAACTTAGGCTTTTGAGCCACTTACGACATATGAGTGCTTAGGAGTGTTCGGATGCCAAGAGGAGATCATGTTCAAAATGGTGAAAGGATTGTAGAATGGTTATCAAAAGAGAGAGTCTATAGGCTCAAAGGTGTTGAGTTGGGATAATGATCATAGGGTGGCAATTGAAAGCTCAAACGGTCCAAGGAAAGCCTACAATTATCTTTCAAACCAAGCAAACTTAAAAATATTCCATGAAGCACATTTGGGGCAAGTTTTATACTATTTGTTCAAGAATTTGGACTAGAAACAAAACTTCATCTCACCTCTCATTCAAATAGACCGTAAAATAGGATAGGGTCCCAAAACCACAACAACCATAATCAAGTTAAAGATCTCTATGGTCTACTAACCACCTAATGGTTAAAAAAGACAACTCAAGAGCCTCATAGTCACTTTTACTAGAGTTACTTATTTTAAAGAATGATTCACAATAACCTTGTCTCAAACCATAAGCATGCAGTTAAGTATGTTGGTACCACATGAAGCATAAATAACTAATTTACATGTACTAACTTGTTAGGGCTTTTATTCATTACTACTTACTACTACTATAACCTAAACATGTAATAGACTAATTCCCTTAAGAAAGTTGTTACAGTATCCATCCTCGAGAAAATTCACCCAGTCACACAAGAAACCACTTTTGGAAAGAACCATGGTCTTAAAAAAACCAAAGACTTATTATCAATAAAATAAGGAAAAGCATAATATTTACACTACCAAAACAAACATAATTATAGAATACTACTAAAGGTATTAATCTACTAAAAATAAACGAAATAAGTCATCCAATTATTACATCCTAGTGTCCCAAATAAAAGTAAACATTGTCTCTAATGCCTAGAAAAAAAGATAAAAGTGTATAGAGGGGCGAAGAGACTCCCTAAGCATCCTTAGTCATCATGGCATAACAAGTGGGGTCAGTACGAGCCGGCTTAGCTAATTGGATGGTATCATCATTGTCTGTAGGAGTTGCCTAAGATGTGAACATGTCACGCACTATAGTAGCAGTATTGGATGCAAGGCAGGGCTCCTCATGTTGAGCAGCATGGGCATCCTAAGAAGTCTGAGCTGTGTGAGGCTGGATGGGTTTAATCAGCATGTCAACGACAAGTTATTGGCATTAGCTATCCTAGTCACCTCAGCTCATAGTGAGTCAACTGACTTCTTGCTGGCATATGCCTTTCTCATATTCTTCACCTGCTTGGTCAATAACTCAATAAGTGACCCATGTTGCATAAGTATGTCCATAATCACCTTCTAGTTGTCCAAGACCTTGGTGAGATTCATGTCAATGTGAGAAGAGTCCGGCTGTGTAGAGGGCTACCTTGTAACTGTACTAGATATCTTAGATAGCTTTGATGTAGTTGTCTGCATTCAGTTGTAGAGACTTACTAGCATCTGAGAAACCCGTAAGGTTAACGGTGGGATAGTTGTCAAAGGCACCAACCTTAGAGCTAGTATAGGAAGTGGAGCAGGGGCTGATGGTGGCTTAAAAGCAGAATCTCTGGCACTAGTGGAAGGCTCAGTTGAAGTGGAGGGTATATTAGAGGGACCGGGTGCTACTATAGGCTCATTAGACTAGCTATTAGTAGTGGAAGGTCTCTTTGGGTTCCTTGGGTCTTGCAACTTGTACATATCAAAGGGGTAGGTTGTCTTAATCGTTGTATCAAATGGTTTGGACTTCACCTTAGAATTTTTCAAGTACTATGTGATGGTACTGGGTAGGGGTAGGAGGTGTTACCCTGCTATGCTACAAGAGTGATATTGGCCAACACTAGAGCACCCACATTGATTGGGTCTCCAAAGGCAAGTTGTTCTCATTCAGGCATGGATCAAGTCCTGTACATACAAAAGTCTACCAACCTTTCGCCTCAAAGCTCAACGTCTTAAGGAAGATCATCACTCCAACACCTATCCAAGGGCGAGTAGGCCCAGGTGCGAGAATCTCTGCAAGCCATGGTCGAACCTCCTTTTTCTCAACCAATTTAGCCAAATAGTCCTTCAGCTCCACATCCTCAAGTCCAAAGTAAGAATTCAAGGTGCATTGATCAAATTTTATTTTTAGGTTGCACACTTTGGTAACATTGGTCTCTTTTATAATGTGCATCGTGTTGGCGTAGAATTCCCGGATAAGGTATTCCTTGACATCCACCAGCTCCTCAGTGAAATGCATCCAACCTTTCCTCTTTGTAAACTGCTCTACGATTGCTGGATTGTACTTTTCTAAGTCATTGGTGAAATATTATTTTTCATGAGTGAGGGACCTTTCTTTCCACCACCTTTGGAAGTCTGAATAAGCATTATGGTTCAAAAATCGTTCTTCCCAAACCACATTCTTCTTTGTTCATATTGTGCCATCTATTGCAACCATTCCCCCTTTTCCATCATCAGGGGCATCATCAGAATTAGAATCTTGATCAGTTGCATTGGATTCATGATTAGTACTAGTTGTGCCCTGGGAGTTGCTCTGAGATGTGGAAGGTACAACTTGGGGATCAGACTACCCCTGTGGATGAGACTGCTCGTGGTTTTTCTCTTCAAGATAGACACACTGAATTGCCTTTAGAGGCTTCCATAGACGGGACGTAAGAATCTGACTATGAGAGGCTTCTACCTCTCCCCCAGCTAGCAGTTGTTTTCTTGGAGATTTTCTTTTGTGCACTTGGGTGCATGGCACCTCTACCCTTTCCTTGGCTACCCCTTCCTTTGGATGTCTCTATTGTTCCTCTTGATCACACCATTATCTGCGTATGCACAAAGAGAGTTGTTAGTATATATTCAAGTTGCAAAGTAGTTAAAAGTCATATTAGTAGCAGATGACATCACAAAAGCAGTGGGGTGTTAAGTTTTTATCATACATAAGACAAAGTTCAAGTATGGTTTGCACAATTCCAAGTGTGGTCCGCAAAGAAGAAGTGTTGTCCGCACAATTCAAAGTGATGTTGCACCTCTGCACAGATGTATCAAGAGTTCACAAAGAAGTCTTGGAAGGACAGTGCAGACTCGCATCTGCCGCCACATAATCTAGTTGCGGTCCGTATAACTTTATTGTGGTCCACACTTGAGTAGAAGTACTCAGGTCCCATAGAAGAAGTTCTCTGAAGGAGAGTGCGTACCTCTCTTTGCGGCCGCAAAATTTTAAGTGCGACCGCATAACTAAGGTTATCAACCAAGCTACTTGGATAAGAAATTACGGACCGTACAATTAAGAATTGTTACAGATGAAGTTCATTTTCTACCTATGTTACACAATTATGTGTTCAATCCAACCGGGTAACATGGTAAAGGCATGATAATAAAAGACTCAACCCCATGTAATAATGATTTCACAAATACCCAATGTTAAACTACCCCACATAGACACGGATAAAGGATTTAATCATAATGGCCTAAAAAGAAGTTAATAAACCAAAGTAAATTCAAAAAGTAAAATAACAAAATTGAAGTGATGTATATTGAATTTCACTAGTGTGATAAGAATGAATGGAGTGTTGGTGGATGTGTGTTCAAAAGTGCAAGCAACTTGTTTCGCAGTAGAATCTCAGTTAGATGGTGAAAATGGAAAAAAGTGTTAAATGAAGACCTACTATTCTATTTATACTCACGTGTGGGTTCGTTTAAAAGAGGGTGAGTGTGACCGCAAAATTCCAATGCGGTCCGCATTCTATATCTGGTCAGTGGAGTGCTTGTGGTTGTGTGGTCCACACATTTTCAAGTGCGTCCGCACTTCTGTCAACCTAGTTGTAGTGACTTCTCTGAGATTGCTCTCCTGCGACCGCAAAACTTTCTCATAGGCCATGAAGTTAGCTACACACTATTATGAGAAAGGTTCAGAAGACTTGCAATTTAGCACCTGAGCTGCCTCTTGCAAATGCGTTCCACAGTTAAATCTGGGATCGCAACCATTTTTCCATTTTTTGTATCTACTCTGTTGCGGCTGCACAAATAAAAGAGTGATCCAAAGTTCCTCATGTAGGGCACATCTTTAGCTATCACCTTAATACCTACATTTGTCATTACGGCACTATAAAAATCTAGTTAAAAACAAGAAACAATATCTAACTAAAAGAGAGAAAGGAAAAGAACTTGGGTTATCTCCCAAGAAGCGTCTTATTTAACGTCGTGGCATGACGCAACGTCATAGCATCCTCAATAGGTAAAATACCCCACCATGTGGCTTTCACCAACGTTTCCCAAGTAGTGCATCACTCGGTGTCCATTGACTCGAAATATTTCGTTATTCTTGCAAGTCCAAAACACTAAAGGGTGTCACACTAACAATTTCAAATGGACCACTCCACTTTGACTTAAACTTCCTGGGAAATATTCTCAACCTTGAGTTGAACAACAACACTAGATCACCAGCCTTGAACTCCTTATTCCAAATGTACTTGTCATGAAGGTACTTCATTATTTTCTTTGTACAATGACGAACTCTCATATGTGAGGTACAAGAATTCATCTAATTCATTCAAATGTGCAACCCGCAAGTTAGCAGCTACATCCCAATCAAGATTTATCTTCTTCAAGGCCCACATTATCTTGTGTTGTAATTCCACCGAAAGATGACAAGCGTTTCCGATCACCAACCGGTATGGAGACATTCCAATAGGTGTTTTGTAAATCGTTCTATATGCTCAAAGAGCATCATCAACCTTTTTATACCAATCCGTCCGATTTTCATTCACTGCCTTGGAAAAAATACTCTCCATCTCATGGTTGTAAAATTCCACTTGATCACTTTCTTGTGGATGATAGGGAGTTTCATTTTGTGAGTGACACCATACTTGCTAAGAAAAGAGCCAAAATCCTTGTTGCAAAAATGCGACCCTCCATCACTTATTATTGCTCGCGGAGTCCCACACCTTATAAAAATGTTCTGCTTCAAGAAAGCCACCACACCTCTAACCTCATTATTTGGTAAAGCAACGACTTCAACCTATTTAGACACATAATCCAACACGCCCAAAATGTAGGTGTTTCCACAAGCCCTCACAAAAGGGCCCATGAAATTAATGCCCCAAACAACAAAGATATCAATCTCCAAGATGGTTGTAAGGGGCATCTCATGTTTCTTTGAAATTTTGTCGGGCCTTTGACATTCATCACATCTTCTCACGAACTCATTTGCATCTTTGTAGAGAGTAGGCCAATAGAAACCACAACTTAGGACTTTAACCGTCGTTATTAGTCCACCGTAATGACCACCATAGAGAGAAGAATTACAAGCCCCAAGAATATCACTTTGTTCATCCTCCATCACACATCTTCTAATTACTCAATCCGTACAAATCTGGAAAAGGTATGGTTCATCCTAATAGTAGTCTTTACAAACCCTCTTGATATTCTTCCTTTGGTTTGAAGTGAATTCTTCCGGAATGATACCATTCAAAAAACAATCTACCAAATCCGCTAACCATGGTACCTCATTCATTGAAAGAGCCAAGGGTTGCTCATCGGAAAAGGAGTCATTGATCTCAAGGCCATTATGTAGCCTCCCCTAATCCTCCAAACGAGACAAGTGATCCATCACTTGATTTTCACTTCCCTTGTTGTCTTGTATGTTAATATAAAACTCATGTAACAAAAGCACCCATCTCATCAAACGAGAATCAAATTCATGTTTGCTCATAAGATAGCGAAGCGCCGCATGATCCGTGTGGACAATAACTTTTGCACCCATCTATAATGGGCAGAACTTCACAATAACAAACACAATGGCAAGGAGCTCCTTCTCTGTAACGTTATAATTGACTTAGGCACTATCAAAGATTTACTACCATAGTATACACGATGAACTTTGTTGATACATTACCCCAAAACAACACCAACTGCTACATCACTTGTATCAACATGAGCTCGATCGGCAAACTCTAATTTGGAGATGTAATAATTGGAGTATTTGTCAACTTGAGCTTCACTTGTTCAAAATCTCTCATGCAATCATCATTGAAGTGGAACTGGGCATCCTTCTTGAGAAGTCTGCACAAAGGGCTCACCACTTTAGACAAGCTTTGATAAATCGCCGATAGAATATAGCATGGCCTAAGAAAATCCCTACACCCTTCACCGATGTAGGGGTAGAAGCTTAGAAATAACTTCAATCTTCACCTTATCCACTTCAATACAATTCTCGGAAATCATATCGCCAAGGACAATGTCTTCATTAACCATGAAATAACATTTCTCCCAATTGAGTACCAAATTTGTTTCCTCACATCTAGCCAACACCTTCTCCAAATTAGCAAGACAATCATCAAATGAATCCCCAACCACCGAAAAGTCATCCATGAAGACCTCAAGGTAGTCTTACACCATGTCCGTGAAAATAGCCATCATACATCATTGAAAAGTCGTCGTCGTATTGCACAATCTCCAAAATCCATATGTTTGAAAGAAAAAGTACAGTATGGAGTATGGAAATATAAATGTGGTTTTCTATTGGTCTTACAATGCAATAAGAATTTGGTGGTTTCCCGAGTTACCATCAAGAAAGCAATAGAAGGCATGGTCGGCCAGCCTATCAAGCATTTGATCCATGAAAGGAAGAGGAAAGTGTCCTTCCTTGTGACTCTGTTGAGCTTAGATAATCCCTACTAACTCTCCAACTGGTGATCGTTCATGTAGGTATCAACTCATTTTTATCATTGGTAACAACTGCCATGCCCCCCTTATTTAGGACACATTAGACTAGAGAAATCCATGAGCTATCATGAATGGGATAGACAACCCCCGACATCCAACCATTTGACAATCTCCTTTTTGACCACCTCTTGTATAGAGTCATTAATCCTTCTATGATGTTCAATGGACGGTTTAGCATCATCCTCCAACTTGATATTATCCATGCAAGATGCGGGGTTTATACCCCGAATATCCGGTAAAGTCCATCCAATAGATTGTTTCCTCCTTTGCAAGACCGCCAATATGGAATCTACCTACACATTAGTCAAACAAGAAGAAAGAATAACCGATAAATTAGAACAAGGACAAGGAAAATCATCTCTATGGTGAGGTGGCAATGGCTTCAACTCCAAGGTCGGTGGCTCTTCAATTGAAGTCTTTGTAGAGGAGTCTTCCTATTCTCAAGATCAAATGACAACTTTTGGGGTGCATAGTTCTAAGAACCCATTCCTAGCAATGAATTCACACATTCCATGAAATAATCCATCTCATAATCATCAAAGTTGAGCAGAAAAGCTTTCAATATGTCACCAATATTGATTGTAGAACTTGTATCATCAATAATGACATCGGTCACCAAGTCCACAAAAGAGCACACCACATTGCTATTTGGTTGTTGCATAGACTTGATCACGTAAAATACCACTTGTTCATCACCAACCCGGAAAGGCCTACTAAGAATGATAGGCACTTCATAATAAACCTCACAATCTAGAATCCCAAAGCCCACCATAAGAATTAATTTATCAACTCGGACCAATACGTTCTCAATCACTTCAACGGTCTCTTCGCACGATCGACCATTTGAAATCTCATAGATATGGGTCTTGGTTTCTCAATCCCCAAAGTTTTGAACACCAAATAGGGCATCAAATTGATACTTTCCCCAAGATCACAAAGAGCTTTGTCAAAATCGGCACTTCCAATAGTACAAGGAATTATGAAAGCATCGGGATCCTCCAACTTAGGAATCATGGAATGAAAAATTGCACTCACTTGATGAGTGACCTTGATAGTTTCAAAGTTCATCAACCTCTTCGTGGTCACAATATCTTTCATAAGCTTAGCATAACCGGGCATTTGTTCCAAAACTTCAACTAATGAAACATTATTAGAGGGTCCTTTCATCATTTGAATGAACTTCTTGAATTGATTCTCACAATTTTTTTTAACGACCCTTTGAGGTTACGAGGGTGGAGCCTTTGGCAAGGGTGCCTTATCCTTTTGCACCAATGGATCAGGCATGTCAATAATGTGTTCCTTAGATGGGTACACCTCTTTTTGGGTCTCCTCCACACTATCATCAATATCAATCCGAACATCATCTTGTACTTGAATATCATTTTGTGGGATTTCCTCCTCTTGGATCATTTGGTCATCATCCACGAGTTTCTTTTTAATTGAGGTGGGTGCATTCCCTCCTCTTCCATTTCTTGTGATAACCGCCATAACATGCTCCATATTATTACCACCTTTTGGGTTCACTATTGTATCATTTGGTAATTCACCCTTAGAAAAAGTATTAAGATCTTGAAATATTTGCCCCATTTGAAATTCGGTATTACGAATTGATGTTGTATGTGAGGCAAGTTGTGCATCCGAATCTGTATTATTTTCCATCATTTGCTTGAACATCTTCTCAATACGACCTATTTCATTTCTTGAAGAACTTTAACCATTGGAAGGATAGGGAGGTGGGTTGCTCGGTTGTTGGTACACTGAGAGTCTTTAAAAACCCGAACTATGATTTGCATGATTATTATTCTTTTCCCAATTTCCTTATTTATTACCTCCCTAATTCTCTCGGTTATTATTGTTGTTATCCCAATTTTGTTGATTGTTAGAACCCCAATTGCCTTGGTTCTTTTTTAGAACGAAATTGGTTTTGATTGGAGCCTTGAAAATTGCTCGGTTTCCCTTGGTAATTGTTCACAAATTGTACCTCTTTTTCTTTATCTTGATAGGAATCATCTTAATCATAACCACCATCATCGTGTGCATAGGTCTGCCCAGGGTTGAGATTGGGGACCTTTATTCCTCATTTTGCTGGCTAATACACTCACCCCTTCCATAGCATGAACTTGCTTAGGAGCTTGAGTTTGATGAAATCGAACCTTACTGAGTTGAGTCATGGTTGTGGTCAATTCAGTAATGGCTTGCCTATAGGCTCACAATTCTTTGTGAAGATGAATCATATTGGGATCATCTTGAGTAACATTAGCTCGGGATTTCCAATCCGAATAAGTTTTTTCCATCTCATCAAGAATATCACATGCCTCCGCATAAGGTGTTGTCATGAAATTGCCTTCGGTCAATTGATTGAACACACATTTATTCGTGGTATTAATACAATGGTCGAAAGTCTGTTGGATCATGTTGCCAATCATATCATTATTTGGGCACTCCTTCACCATAGCCCGATACCGATCCCAAATTTCATGCAAAGGTTCATTGGGCTCTTACTTGAAAGCCAATATTTCATCCCGGAGAATTGTCATGTGCCCGGTAGAGAAGATATTTCAAATATACTTCACCGACAATTCATCCATGTATGAATGGAATGATTAGGCAAGCGTTCTAACCAATCCAAAGCCTTACCCCTTAGTGAGAAGATTAAAAGCCTTAATTGCAATGCATCTTCCGAGACATTTGTTTTTTTGCTTCCCCAACACATATCCACAAAAATTTTCAAATGCTTGTAAGCATTTTAGCATTTTGATTCAAGGGGGGACTATGGCATATGCATACCCTTCATTGGGTTCAGTGTTGCACCTCTTGTCGTTATGGAGGTGGTGGATGTGGAAGCACATTGTATTGTTGCCCACGGCCTCGGTGGTTTTGTTTTGGATCTTGTGGCATTTCATCAAGTTGTTCCTCTGTGCCATCCACCTCTCCGAATGGTATGTTTCAAAGTTCGTTGTTCGACATCTGGAACCTACAGTCACTACAACAAGTTAGAATCATGAAAGTAAAAGAAGCTACTTCAAGAAATAATCTCAAGTATATAGCTAACACCGTACCCTGGAAATGGTGCCAAACATTGATCACGTCCAAGCCACACCCTTATTAAGGGAATAGCAAACCATCATTTCAATAATAATACCAACGCAAGTCGGGATCGAATTCACAAGTAGTTTAGAATGGGTGTTGAGGTAAATACTCAAGATAGAAACTCAAAATAAATAGATTTAGCTTCCAAACAAATGTGGGTATCAATTTTGCTATATTAAACTATTATAGAATTTGACGAGCTAATGAACAAGTAATAACTGAAATATTTTTGAGGTTTTGTCAAATAGAGAAACGTCTATGGTTGTAACCTTAACCTACGTGTAAACCTAATGGGTAGAGTAAATCTATGCTTTCTTGATAGATCGGGTGTTATGGCTCTCAATACACAAGTATTCACCTAATACCTCTCGGTTAAAGAGTGATTATGCCCAAATTGGCTCTCTCTGGTCCAAGTGGGTAGCCATAAAAATATGAGTCCAAGTCGGTTATCCATATCTTAGTTCAAATACATTAATTAAACTTATCAATACTTGAACTTGTTCAATTTCTTATTAGTTAAGTATTCCTAGACTAAATTCCTCTTTCTCAAGTAAGAATAAGGTCAAATGGGCATGAATAAATATTTGCGACCATTAATTCTAACTTTAAAGCATTAACAAGGCTAAATAACAATAACTCAATCAATAGCAAGCATTAATACTAAACACCCTTAATTTTTACACGCTAGGGTTGGATCATAGCCCTAGATTAGCTACTTATGGCAATGAACATAGAAAGATGAAAGGAAGAAGAAACTAAACACATAAATCTAAAATAAAATGGAATAGTAATTGATACCCTCTAATTGTATCTGAAAGTTTCCCCAAATAGGTAATAGTAACTATCAGCTACTGCTACAATACAAAAAGATGCCCTAAAAAGTGTTTCATGCCTATTTATAGTGCTCCAAAATTTCTGACAAAAATACCATTCTGAGGGTTCTGCATCCGCACTTTAACTTCTGCGGTCTTTATTTTTCTGGATTAAACTTTTGGGTACTTCCAATTTGAGTAGTTATGCAGCCGCACTTGAGCTTCAACGGCTACACGTGGATCCCTGCAGGCCACATTTGAGGATGCTTCAAACTTGTTAAATTGCACATTCTCTGATCTTTCCGGATTATTAGTGCGAAATAGTCTGCAGACCACACTTCCATCAAAAATCCCTGACTCTTTAGTTTCTCTTCTGATGTCGCATTTCATCTTCTGCGAACTGCATTTGCCTTTACGACGGCAGATGGAATTCTGCGAACCGCACTGTCCTTCGCACTTTTCCTCTTAGCTAAACTTGGCTGGAACATATCCTCTTTGATTTATGTTTGTTCATTGAGTTCACATTCTCCAGCACACCTGCAATTCAACCATTTCATTAGATTTGGAGACAAAATCCAGCACTTTTGGACTAAAAACTATATCAAGAAGGTACTAATAAGTGGTTAAAATCCAAACTTATCAATCACATTTTGAAGGGGATGCGAAGTCTTGCGATTCCATTTGGATACTTGAACTCCAGGATTCGAAGGACCATGTTCCTCTATATTTGAGACATCATTTACATCAACAGAGGTATTACTTCCACTCATTTGTCCTTTTAGAATTTCCAAGAAAATTAAGGCAAAGTCGAAGGCGAATCTGAATCTGAATCTAGAAGGACTTAGCTTGAAGAAATATGGGAATCATTGTTGTAACACCTATCATCTAATGACATTGATTCAGAAGATTCATTAAAGTCAAAGTTAACCACCAAAGAAGTAAAGTTATCTCTTCAACAAGGTATGTAGGGAAACATTCTTTATTGGCATGAATTGGTGTAAGTCACCCATATTTCTAATGATTCCAATATTGTAGGGTCTGGTAAGTTGTAAATTCTCTTAATGATGATATCCTATTATCGTGTGTTCTTGCTGGAAACATTTCTTTCAAAGTCTGCATTATTCCAGTGGTATACTTTGGTCGAAAAGTATAATTCATTCTGAGTTTTACGTGTTATCTATTGAAATCGGTCATTGCACTTATATTTATATATGTATCTATTTTAATTTACCAAGTCGCGCTATATTCGGCCGAGTACGGCGTCTATTGTGAAACCACTGAACAATTAGGTACAATGAAGCAAGATATGATATATTACCTAGCCAACATGCAGCTAGGTATGACCGAGCCATGTGTGGTCGTGTACGGAGTTGTATGAATGAGTTGTTTCCGAGTTTTCTTGAGGCCGGCTACACTGAGTTACTGTTGAGACCAGGTACGGCCGAGACCTCCTAAGGTCGAGTACGACCAATTCCTCTACGAGGCTGGGTATGGAGTGACATAATGTGCCCCAAAGAGTGGCTAGAGCTATGTATATATGAATATTATAATAAAGGTATGGCCCCAATGAGCGGCTCAATTTTATAAAAGTTTCACACATTCATGGTTTATGGTTTATGGTTTATGGTTTATAGTGTCCACGGGTTACGCCCCACGATGGCTTTCCTTCGGTATTCAAGTATGAAATCTCGAACACACATATCTCATATGTTATGACTCAGGTTTACGTGTTTCCTGGTCGTACATACTCAGTACATTATCCATACTGACACCCCTTTATTTTGGGAAATGTGTTCATGCACACAGGTACAGATAGACCCAATGACGCTTCTCCCCAATAGGTGTATGACTCATCTGTTATTTTTTGTTCTCAACTCCCTCGGTATAGCTGTTCAGAATTCAATAGGTACTGATGCAGATATTATAAATGTTTTGGGTACAGAAGGGTCATGTCCCGACCAAGTTGTGTAAACATATGTTCTTTTGATACTCTTAGAGGCTTGTAGACTAGAGCTAGTGTACGGTTTCATGTGAAGGTTGGGTTTTACCATGTTGGTGCCAGTGATAATCATATATAAAAGGCATGTGTTTCTTTTATTAATCAGTTGTACTCGTTTTAAATATTTTTGATTAATACTTGAGGCCTCAATGGCTCAGATTATTATGAATAAAAAGAGTTAAGAGCACGTGTCGGTTCCCACGGGCCTTAGGGCACCGTATTCCAATCGCACCTCCCAAGGTTAGGGTGTGAAAAACTTGGTATCAGAGCAGGTCGTGTCTGAAGAAGTCTGCTAGCCTTATCTAGTAAAGTCTTATTTATGGGTATATAGTGCACCATACTTATAAACAAGAGGTTACGAGATATCTAGGATTAATACCCTTCTTTCTGATCAAGATCGTGCGATAGAGCCGAAGTCATAAGTATTCATTTCTAATCTTCATCTTGTTTATATTTATAGTAATGCCTACCACGAGACATCAAGCAATTATGCAATGATTGAACGAAGAAGTAAGAGAAGGTACCTGTTAGGTGACACCTGCCCTATGGGTCAACATGGACCTCACAATAAGGTTGGAACTCAGGTTTCGGGACATCACCACCACCCCCGAAACAGCCTAGAGAAGTTAATGCATCCCTTATTACTTCCCCGATTGTTCCCAAGTAGGATTTAGACATGAATAGTGCAGTGCAACTGTTCACTCAGTTAGTGGCCTCCAAGGCCCAACGTGAATCCCCTGCCATCTCACATAGAGTGGTCAGCACGAGAATCTAGGATTTATTAATTTTGTACCCCACGATGTTTACAGGAACAGACCCCAACGAAGATCCCCAAAATTTTCTAGATCAAATGCAGCAAACCTTATGAGTTATGCATGCCACAGATATAGAGTCTGTGGAGCTTGCCTCACATAGATTGCGGGATGTTCCTATGACTTGGTATGATACGTGGGAGGAATCTAGGGGTCCTCTTGCTCCACTGATGGGATGGAAAGAGTTTTCTGAAGCCTTTCTGCAGCAGTATTTGCCTGTTGAGATCAACCGAGCTAAGAAAGATAGTTTCGTACGGTTGTAACAGGGTAACATGAGTGTTCGGGAGTACACCATGAAATTTAACTCCATGGCCAAGTATGATCCTTTGATTGTAGCAAAGATGAGTGACACAGTACATCGATTCATGGGTAAACTAGGACCACATTTGATTAATGAATGCACCGCTGCTTCTCTGAGTCCAAACATGGACATTGCTCGTATACAAGCCTATGCGCAGACCTTAGAGGATCGAAAAAGGCAACAACGAGCTACTCAAGAGCATGATCGGGGTCAACATAAGAGATCCCAGTTTATAGGTGATATGGGAGACTCACGAGGCGAGTTTAGATCCCTATTTCCCGGGCATCCATCTCATCTGGAGGCAATTTCAAGTTTCAGGATTAGTGACGTGGTCTGATCACCTATTTAGATCAGAGTCAAATTCCTCAAGGGCAGAGCTCAGAATATAGTGGATACCAAGTAAGATGAGGCCCTCGATGCCTCATTGTAGCCGATGTGGTAGGAATCATATTTGGCATTGTTGCCAGGGTTTAGATTTATGATATTCTTGTGGCAGCCCAGTCATGTCATACGCTTTTGCCCAATGAGAAATGCGGGTAATGTAGTACCCCCAACGGGATCTACATCAGCCTTTACATCAACAGTACATCCACATGAGCAAGGAAAGATACCAATGGGAAGAGATAGAGGTATAGGTGCACTGTCCATCTCCGGTCCGGGTGGGCAACAACAGAATCATATTTGTGCATTGACAGGGTAACAGGTATACTATCTGTGCTTTCCATTAGTGTGTATTCTTTGACATATCAAGGTTACAACCTATAGTATATTAACACATACATTGCTAGTCAATGTGGTAATGTGCCTAAATTGCTACGACAATTGTTTAAAGCGTTCACGCCGGTGGGCGAGTCCTTAGTAGTTAGACAAGTATATCGAGGTTGTGATGTGATGATTCATGATCACCATACCTTTGACAATTTGAATGAATTAGAAATGATAGAATTAGATGTATTATGATAATTGATTGGTTGGCCTATTGTTATGCTACGGTGTATTGTTGGATGAAAGTTGTTTGTTTCAACTTTCCGGGAGAGCTTACTATCGAATGGAAGGGCGATGTTGCAACGCAAAAGGGGAAGTTTATTTCTTACCTCAAGGCCCGGAAGATGATGAAAAAATTGGTGTTTATATCATTTGGTTTGTGTGCAAGATACGGGGACAAAGCCTCACACCCTTCAGTCAGCCCGGTCATAAGTTAATTCCCCGATGTGTTCCCTGATGAGATCCCGGGTATTCCACGCGATAGAGAAATTGAGTTTGCTATTGATGTTCCACTCAATATGCAACCGATATCGATTCCTCTATATAGGATAACTCCTACCGAGTTGAAGGATTTAAAAGAGCAGTTGAAGGACCTCCTTTATAAGGGATTCATTAGACACAACGCTTCCCCGTGAAGAGCCCCTATGTTATTTGTTCGAAATAAAGATCGTTAGTTAAGGATGTGTATTGATTATCGACAACTTAACAAGGTGACCGCCAAGAACAAGTATCTGTTTCCAAGGATATATGATTTGTTTGATCAATTACAAGGTTAAGTATATTTCAAAAATCGGCCTTAGATATATGTATCATCAGTTAAGGATCAAGGAAGAAGATATTCCGAAGACAGCCTTTCGGACCAGATATGGCCATTATGAGTTCCTTGTAATGTCCTTTGGCCTAACCAATGCACCATTGGCCTTCATGGATCTGATGAATAGAGTATTCAGACCATTCTTAGACATCTTTGTGGAGGCAGCGCATGCCGAGCATTTGCAAAAGGTCCCACGCACACTCCGGGATCACAAGTTGTATGCCAAGTTTTCCAAGTGCGAGTTCTACCAGAGCTCGGTGACCTTCTTGGGCATATAGTTATCGTGTGAAGGTGTCAAGGTTGATAAGCAAAATATTGAAGCATTTAATACTTGGATAAGGCCCATAACTCTTACCGAGGTATGCAACTTCTTAGGCTTGGCCGATTACTATCAAAGGTTTATGGAATATTTCTCATCCATAGCTTCTCCCCTAACAAAGTTTACGCACAAGGAAGTTAAGTTCTAGTGGACCGATGGTTGTGAGAAGAGCTTCCCAGATTTAAAGGACAAGTTAACCACAACACCATTGTTGTCTCTTCCTGAAGAACCCGAGGGGTACGTCATATATTGCGATGCCTATAGAGTGGGCTTAGGCAGTGTGCTAATGTAGTACGGTAAAGTGACTGCCTATGCTTTAAGGCAGCTGAGGAAACATGAGCAAAATTATCCAACCAGTGATCTGGAGCTAGCTATTGTTATATTCGCCATAAAGATATGGTGTCACTACCTGTATATAATTCATGTTGACATATTCACCGATCACAAGAGCTTGCAGTACATATTTAAGCAAAAAGAGTTGAACTTGAGGCAACAAAAGTTACTCGAATTGTTAAAAGATTACGATGTTAATATTTTGTATCACCCCGGGAAAGAAATCGTTGTGGCCGATGCATTAAGTCGGAAATCCATGGGCAGTCTAAAACACGTGGAAAAGCATAAGTTAGAGATGACTAAAGACTTATACCAATTGGCTAACTTAAGTGTACGGTTGCTTGATACCGGTAACAGAGAAGTCATAGTTCGAAATGTTGTTGAATCCTCACTAGTAGCTGAGGTGAAAGTACGGCAATATAACGATCCAGCCTTTGTGAAAATAAGAGAAAGTGTTCGCATTCAAAAGGAGCAAGTGTTCGATCTATTTGAGGATGGAGTCTTTAGGTACCATTATCGGCTATGCGTGCGTGATATCGGGGGACTATGAGAGCAGATCATGGCAGAGATTCATTGGTCCCGATATTCTATTCATCAGGGGTCAACCAAGATGTACCACGATCTTCGACAGCTATATTGGTGGAACGACATGAAGAAGGATATCACTAAATGTGTCTCTTGGTGTCCCACTTGCCAATAAGTCAAGGTTGAACACCGAAGCCATGAGGGTTGCTGCAAAATGCGGAAATTAGGACCTAGAAATGGGAAGTGATCAACATGTATTTTGTTACCAGGTTACCACGATCGCGCCGAAAGTTTGATTCTATATGGGTTATCATGGCTCGACTCACCAAGCTATCTCATTTCATACCAGTAAGAACTACCTTCTCCACTAAAGATTATGCTAATATATACATTAAGGGGATAGTTCGACTCCATGGGTTTTCAATTTTTGTCATATTAGACAGAGGTGCCAGTTTACCGCTAACTTCTGGAGATCATTCCATAAAGGATTGGACAAAAGATTAATCCTAGCGCAGCTTTCTGTTCGCAAATTGATGGCCAGGCCGAGCCCACTATTCAAATGCTTGAGGACATATTATCGGCATGTGTTTTGGACTTGAAGGGTAATTGGGAGGATCGCCCACCATTCATTGAATGTGCTTACAATAACAGCTACCATGCCAGTATTCAAATGGCGCCATATGAGGACCTATATGTATGAAAATTCATATCTCCTATCGACTGGTTTGAAGAGGATGAAACAAAGTTATTAGGTCCAGAGCAGGTACAACAGGTAGTAGAAAAGGTGAAGCTAATTCAAAACTGATTGTTAGCCTCCCAAAGTAGGCGAAAATCTTACTCGGATAACTGACAGCGAGATTTGGAGTTCGTTGTAGGAGACTGGGTGTTCTTGAAGGTGTCACCTATGAAAGGCTTGATGAGATTTGACAAAAGTGGCAAACTCAGTCGGCGGTATATCAAACCATATAGAATCTTACAGAAGGTCGGTCGAGTGGCTTATGAGCTTGAGTTGCCCCCAGAATTGGAAGCAGTAAATCTGGTATTGCACGTATCTATGCTCCGAAGGTGCTTGAGTGATCCATCCTGTGTTACCCCTATTGAAGATATCCAAGTTACAAAAGACCTATCTTACGAAGAAATTCCAGTGGCCATCATAGATCGACAACTTTGTAAGATAGAACTAAAGAAGTGGCTTCAGTAAAAGTACTTTGAAGGAACAACAATAAGAAAGAGATGATGTGGGAAGATGAAGAAGACATGAAATCTAGGTACCCCCATTTATTCCCCACCATGGAAGGCAATACTGCTACTATCACGATGGGCCATGATTTAACATTCGATGATGAATGTTCTGAGGGGGGTATGATATTACACCCCACACCTAAGTAAATTGTGGTAAGTGTGGCTTCTAGCACGACCAATTAGTTGGCGACACGTTGAGGCCAGAAGCTAGTCACATGTTTTAGTGAGCTTGCGCCAAGTGTCTCACCGGACGATGTAGCCGGGGCGGGGCGACCCATTTTTCATGTGGAAGAGGAGAAATTTCTATGCTTGGTAACAATACAAAAGGGGAGTGAGGCTCTTTCTCTTCCATTATAGAAGATATCACCAAAATATGCCCTCTAAAATACTCTTAATGCCCATTTAGAATTTCCAAGAAAATTAAGGCACAGTCAAAGGAGAATCTGAATCTTGCATGATTTAGCTTGAAGAAATATGGAAATCGTTGTTGTAACACCTATCATTTAATGAAGTTGATTCTGAAGATTCATTAAAGGAAAAGTTAACGCCATAGAAGTAAAGTTAGATCTTAAACATGGTATGTACGACAACCTTCTTTTTTGGCATGAATTAGTATAAGTCACCCTTTCTTTATAAATGATTCCTTTATTGTAGGGTCTGGTAAGTTCTATGTTCTCTCAATGATGATATCATATTCTCGTGCGTTCTTACTGGTAGCATTTCTTTCAAAGTGCATTATTTCTAGTGGTATCCTATGGCCGGTGAGTATGATTCATTCTGAGTTTAAACTCGTTATCTCTTAAAACCACTACTGCATTGCACTTATATTTATATATCTATCAATTGTATTTTATCGAGTCGCGCTAATCGACCGGGTATGGAACCTATTGTGCAATCACAGATCAGTTGGGCACGATGAAACAAGATATAAGATACTATCGAGCCCTCCTATGGCAAGGTACAACCGAGCCCTGTGTGGCCAGGTACGAAAATGCTTGATGTGAGGCTATTGATTCCTGTAGAGACCGGCCACACTGAGTTCTGTTGAGATCGGGTACAACCGAGACCTCTTGAAGGCAGGCACAACCGATTGCTCTACGAGGCTGGGTATGGGGTGATATAATGTGCCCTAATGATTGACTAAAGCTATAAATATATATATATATACACACACACACACACACACATTCATGATTTATGGTTTACAGTGTCCACAGGTTACACCCCCCATGGCTTGTCTTCGGTATTCAAGTATGAAATCACGTACACAGATATCTCGTATGTTATGACTCTGATTTACTTTATTTTCATAGTCTTAGATACTCGTTGCATTATCCATACCGACACCTGTTTCTTTTGGGCATTGTGTTTATGCCCATAGGTACTGATAGAGTCGTTGACCCTCCTCACCTGTAGGTGTGCGATTCAGCTATTGGTTGTTGCTCTCCACTTCCTCGGAATAGCTGTTCAGAAGTCAATAGGTACTAATGCAGATTTTATAAATGTTTTGGGTACGGTGGGCCCCTTCCCGACCAAGTTGTGTAAATGTATGTTCTTTTGGTACTCTTAGAGGCTTGCAGATTAGAGCTAGTGTACGGTTGCAAGTGAAGTTGGGCTTGACCATGTTGGTGGCAGAGATAATCATATATAAAAGGACCATGTTTCTTTTATTAATCAATTATACTCGTTTTAAATTTTTGTGATTATTACTTGCAGGCCTCAATGATCCAGATTTTTATGAATAGAAATATGTAAGAGCACACGTCAGTTCGCACGGGCCTTCGGGCATCGTGTGCCGGTCGCACCTCCCAAGGCTGGGGTGTGACATATTTTGACAATAACTTCACTTCATTTCCCTTGTCACATATTTGAGACACACTTAACATGTTGTATTTTAATTCATTCACATAGTACACATTTTCAATAGCATGGGAGAGTGTTTTGCCAATTTTGCCAACACTAAGAATATAGACTTTTTTGTCATTTTCAAAACACACACTCTCACCTTGGAAGTCCTTAAGTGAGAGGATATCATCCATTCTTTCGGTCATATGTTTCGACCAGACACTATCAATGTACCAATTTTGACCGCTTCCTCTCACTCCAGTCTGCATACAAGATCACTGATTAGACGTAGGTACCCAAGCCAGCTTGGGTCCCTTATAATGATAGAAAGGGTATATCAAATTTCTTTTTGCCCACGCAGGAAACACATTTTCTACTCAAAGAACCAAGTTTCTCAACAGTTGGCTTCATTTCAGCAAAAAATTTATTTTTTTGCAGAGACTGAATTTTAGCTTTAAGAATACTTGTAATGGCCAGTTTGACCACAATGAGTATATAACTGATTACCAGCCACAATTACATACTTGCTATGGTGATTATAGGGGTTTTCGGCTTTTTGGAACTCAATTCCTTGCCTGCCTCCACCATTACTCTTGTATATAGATGTTATTACATTAGAGGACCAGGTCCAGCTAAGTGACTTATCAAAATCATTTTAACCCTTTTCATATCCTATAGAAGTTATCTATTTTGTTCTAGCTCAATACTAAGACTTGTTTTGATTTTCTTAACCTTGCTCTCAAGCTCAAGTTGAGCCTCACTAGCCACTTCTTTTCCATTGGGGGTGTCCATCAATTTTTCATTTGGTTTTCCAACAAGGTATTTTCTCTAGTTACATCTTCCATTTGTTCATTCAAATCTACAATTGAAACTACCATATCATCTCTCTCTTACTCTATATCACCAATTTCTTCAATTAAAACATTTTTCTCGTTAACAAAGCTATGATAGACATCAATTAACACATTTGCTAATGACATCAGTCTCTTTTGAGAGTAGGTTTTCAAGATTCTTTGAATATCAATTTTCTTTGAATAGCAAGTAATTTACTTCATCTTTCTACTTGTCCTCATCATCATCAAATTTAGCCTTGAGTACAAAGATGGAATCATATTCTAAGGATTCATTTTCAACAGCCTTCATGGATGTATCTCCTTGGTCATCTTCATCATTAGATTCATTGGAGGAATCACCCCAAGCAGCCAGTGCTTGCTTCACCATGCTGTCAGCAGCAGCTCTTCTTTTGAACCTTCTATCAGGTCCCGGGTTCCTCTATGCTGCCTTATTAGTGTTATTTTTGTAGTGATCCTGCTTGTGAAGAGGACAGTCTTTAATTAAGTGTCTAGGCTTTCCAGACTTATAACAACAATCATTTCTTTTGGAGTTCTTACTTGAACTTACTCTCTTTGGAATTCCACCATTTCTTCGAACCATCTTTTGGAATCTTTGAGTGAATACTCCATGTCGGATTCATCACCGCTTTGAGTCGTTGTTGGCAGTCTTGAGAACCATGCTCTTCTCCTTCTTGGGAGAGCAGCCATGATTAAGATCCTTTCTAGGTGTTAACCTTTTAGAAAGAACATGTTCTAATACCAATTGATAGAAACTAGGAGTCCACCAAATATTATAGAGAATCCAGTTCTCTATCTGTTCTCATAGTAAATAAGTAGAAAGTAAAGAACATGCGATATTTATGTGGAAAACTCCTGAGATTAAAAATCACGACCTACCCTAGTAGGATTTCAATTCCACTAAACTTAGAAAACCTCATATTACAACATATTGAAATTTAGAAATTAAACTCTTAATCTCTTACCCCTTATGATAACTCTATTGTAAGCTCATTGTAATAACTATATTACAAAGCATATCTCTTTGGCTAACTCTGGTCAACACAACCAAAACAACAATGGTTGAATAATGTCCTAAAATACTTTTTGAAAGTTGTGTAAGTTTACAAGCTAAGAACAAAAGATAAAGACACAACAAACTTAAGGACTCAAGACATCTACAATTTTGGGATCTCATTGTGTTTGTAACAACTTTGTTCCTGAATGCATCTGGAGAAAATAATGGTGGCTGGCAGTTGAGATTTTCAGATTGTCAAGTGTTATGCCAAACCTTTTATCATGTTCTATAGATATATGAGAGATCATGTAAGAATAGATAAAGACAATACATCATTTGGTTTGGCCTCTAGCAGCAACGACTGTATCGTTGCACTGCTGCCAGTCGATACAGTGAGACAGTTGTTACAGTTGTAGGGAGGGTTGTACGACGGTTGGGGAACTGATCATATCTATTCCCTGATCTGGTTCCTCGAGAACGTTTAGCCAGACATCAAGACATATCACAACAGCTAAAAGGAACTTATCGCATCAGGTTCTATATGGTTCCTCAATAAAGTTTGACAAATCATCAAAACCCATAATAACATAACTTATCAGAATGAATTAAGTAGCCAATCATTTTTTTCGCCAAAAATGGAGAAAGCCAATATACCTATTCGAAAATCGAATTTCTAGTTTGAGCCAAAAGAAAGTTTAAATTCACTTATATTTTAAAAAATTTAGACAATCAAATTACTTCTAAGATAATTATTGATAAACTTTTTGATAATATTAATTAATAACCTAGTAAAAATATAATTTACTTACTAGCACATGTTAAAATTCACTGATAGTGTAAAATAATCTATACATTCTTGGTGTATATTAATTAAATCAATCTATTATTATATGTAATTATGGACTCTTTGATAATTCAGAAAAATAATGTAGAAGTTAATACGAGCTTCCGTAATGGATTGGTAGTTACAAGTTCAATACCTATAGATTGGGGACCAATATCACATTTTATTATTTCTTGGGTGGTGGCCTTCTCTCGATATCGCCAAACAAAAAAGATATGGAGTAAATGAAATTAGTTAGGCTGGTTGATAATTGTTAGAGTTCCATATATACAAGACGGAGCAGACATAAAATCTTAAAAAATTTAAGGAATTGATATAATTGTGGAGTACTAAGCACTATTATTATTGCATTTTTTTATTTTTTTATTTAAGATATAAGAGTACAGATAGATCTCCATAATAAAAATTAATTAAAATAGCAAATGTACTATTAGTACTAAAAAAATAATTGCTCTATTAGTGTAAATATACATTCTAAAATATATCATAACAATCTTATAATACAGAATCTCGTAAAATTATTTCCTAAAGTATTTCCTTATCAAAATCCATAAATTTTGAATCAATTACATTTTGATTTTTCTACTGGTTTGTTTCAATTGATTTTCTAAAACTATGTTAGCATTTATCTGCCACTGCAACCATCATTTACATACTGATAAAGCTCTTGTGGGCAAAAAAAAAAATTAGACTGCATAGTAACTATGAGAGCTGCATATATCTACCAGTATTAAAATAATCATAGGCTTTTTAAAGGGATCTAGCTAGAGAGCATTCAAAAGTGACACTTAATTTTTTATGTTGGTGAGCATGGTATTAAATTCTATAGATTAACTTCTAGATACAAACAATGCAAAGAATCGTTATATTATTAAGTTACCTAAAATATAATTTAGTCCATAAAATTAAGGGAAATTGATAACATGAACACGTACTATTCCAATTTATCTTACATAGTTTAATTCGGCACACGAAGTAAGAAAGAAAGAAAACTTAAAACCTATAGTCTTAAATATGTCATAACAGCTACCTGATGAGGTCTCCTAAAAATGCATTAACATTTGTGCAGTATAGAAGCTTTTCATTAAGAGTAAAATGTTCTCAAATATAAAGCCGTGTAATTCCTTTTCGAAATGATAGAAAATATTATCACATAAACTAGAACAAATGGAGTACAATCATTGACGGAGCTAGCAAGGGGGAATGGGCTCGTCTGAATCCTCTTCGTTAGAAAATTACATTTTAGGTACAAGTTCTCTTTTTATGTATTATATATAATAGATGTTGAATTATTTTGACTTCTTCATATATTATTTTTTTTTATTTCAATTTTTTTTTAGTGAAAATCCAGACTTTGCTACTAAATATTGCTTCAAAAACTTATTAAAATACACATTAACGCTGTCAGTAGACAGTATATATAAATTAATACCAATCATGCATGATTCTCTTTTTCCAAGGAGGTAGTTAGTGACTATAAATACTACTACCCTAAGTAGTGGGAAAGTACTGAAAAATACCAGAAAGACATCTCTCTCTGAGGGAAGATAAGAATTTTGCAGTAATTCATCAGAAGGAGACACAGTCAATTCCCCCACAAACCCCAAAAGATGTCACAATGTGAGAAAGATTTGGAAGCAGAATTGGAAGTACTGAGAGAGACTTTTAAATGTGGGAAAACAAGAGAAGAATCTTGGAGGAGGACCCAATTGAAAAATTTGCTTAGACTTCTTGAAGAGAAAGAAGATGACATCTTCAAAGCCCTTAAACAAGATTTGGGAAAACACCAAGTTGAGGCTTACAGAGATGAGGTAATGCATTTTTAAATTCTCCCTCCGTCCCAAAATACGTGTCGTTTTTCGAGAGTTAATTTGACAATTTAATATTTTAAATGGCGGTCCGGTGCACTAAGCTCCTCCTATGGGCAGCGTGGCCGGACCACAAAGGTTTATTGTACGCAACTTTAGCTTATTTCATGCATTTCTACAAGGGACTGTTTCACAGGTTCGAAAATTTAGATATTTTAAAATTAATATTTAAATATTCAAAACCTTTACTAAAATAACTACTCTTATAAGTTATAGTTTTTTTCGTGCCAATTTGATTTTAAAAAATACAGTTAAAATATTGGCCAAAGTGAAAACCGCCAAATAATTGGGAGGGAGGGAGTATATGATTAATTGGGTGGTAGAAACTATTTTTGACGTTTTTATATTTATATAGTTTTAGCAATATTCACAAATAAAGATAACTTTCTAATTCCGAAGACCAATTTCAGTTCTCGAGACAAAATCAAAGTTATAGAGTACATTGCATTAGAACTCGAGCAAGTTTTGATAAATATATTTAAGTGGTAAAGTTTTTAAAATAGTTCTCTCTAACTATTCTTCCCTGTGTGTCTTAATTTTTTTTTTTTTTTTTAAATATATAGGAATGACATGCTATGCTATTAAGACAACAAGATTGACAGATTATTTTTAGTAGGCTATACATGCTTTTGCCTTTAGTTTAGGACCATTAAACTTAAAAGTTTATATAACATCTTTAAAAATTATTATGGAAATAAGCTAGTGATAAGAGTAAAGTCCTTTTTTGAGACAACTATGCTTGATTGGATATTTCAATTCGTTTTGCTACACATTAGGTGAGAAAGCAAAAAGAAATTAAGAAGAAGAAAAGGAGGAGGAAGCAATGTTGAATTAAACTAATAACTTGTTTGGATGGTTGTTACATATTATTTTATATATTATATTATATTATTTTGATGAATATAGTGGCTTGATAGATAGTATTATTTACCGCATGAAGTGACGCATAATAACAATATGAAAAATAAATTTACAATATTATATTAAAAAGTCGAGTATGAGTAGAAATATTATATATAAAATGATAGGATAAAATATAATATAATATTATTTAATGAGACGAATTTATTTTTCTACTAAAAGTGCTTTTGATATAAAGAAATGCAAGATGAGAAAGAAAAATACAACGTAATGATGCGATCACACCAAATCAGACGTTATGTATAGTGACATTTTTTACCGTTATATAACGATGAACAATAATAAAATTTAAGTAATAATTAAAATAAATATTATATTTAAAATACTAATATAATATAATACATTAGGTAACAACCATGTAAACAAGCTTTAAAGAATTTACCGACGCTCAATACAGTCGGGCCAAATAATTTTTTGCCGCAATTTTGCTATGAGGGCGTATTTATTGCGCATCATACTCTTTTTTTGTTGCAGTGGGAGGTTTCTTTTATTTCATGAAGTTGAAATAAATTTCATGAATCTTTATACTCCCTCCGGCTCGTGACCAGTTTTCTTTTTCATTTTGATTCAAAATAATTGTCCAGTTATGTAATTAAGAAAGAATTCAATTTGTTTTTACAAAATAACCCCTATGTACATATCCCTAAAATATTTTCTTACTCCTCACATTAAATGTTTAATTAGGGGTAGTTTAGTCATAGTGAGAATTTTTGTATAGAATTTAGTATTTTCTTAATGAGCGTGTTAAAAGCAAATTGATCACTTATTGTGAACCGGAGGGAGTATGATATAAAGACGAGTTGAAGGGACACGCACCCCCACCCCCACCCCTTTTTCTTCTCCATGCATGTGTGGTTAAGATTAATATCCCGTTTGGTCAAGCAGGAAAAATTAGCTTATTTTGAGAAGTGGTTTTTTTCAAAACTATTTTTGGTGAGAAACAATATGTGTTTGACTAATTAATTTAAAAAGTACTTCTAAGCAGCAATTAGTATTTGGCCAAGTTTTTGAAAAGTGTTCTAAGTGTATTTTTCTCAAAAGTGCTTCTCAAGAAAGTGTTTATGTAAGAAGCTACTTTTTTCTGCTTCTTCAAAACTGCTTCTGTTTCTCCTCAAAAACAGTTTTTTTCTCCTAGAAAAATGGCCTAACCATCCAAATTTGTGAAAAAACACTTCTTTTTTTTAAAAATATATATTTTTGAACTAGAAGAAACTTGGCCAAATTGAATCAATACCCTCAAACTTTGGCAAGTTTCTCGTGAAGTCTAGCAACATAGCATTAAAAACCCTATGGTCAGGATAACATTATCTTTTTTATCCTCTGCGCATCGTTTTGACATTTTCTTGTTGGGTTGTGGGGTAGGTTGGAAAGAACTCTTCTGCTTATTAACTTATGTAGTAATTTAGAATTGGCGTGAATTTTTTGAAACGAGAAATGGAGGGTAGTTTGAAGCAGTGGCATAGCCAAGAAGTTTAGTTGACCAAAAAAAAGAATTTTAACTAGAAGACTTTTGAATTTGGATGGATTTCAGAATCGAGATTGAAAGCAAACAATAGTAAAGGCCCAACTTGTTATCCCTAAAATAACTTTTATTCGTTGAGCGAGGCCCTCTTATTTGGCACTGTTGGATCATTAAGCCCGACTTTTGTACCCTGCTTGACGGGTCGGTCTTGCAGTCAAGCTCCCTTCTGCCATGTACTCGAGAGTATCCACCCGGACCGAGAAAACCTTTTCACGTCTCCATTACCTTTTGGGACGCCACGCCTCATAGAAACTGTCTAACTGAAACTGTCCCTTGGCCCCTAGGTCCTGACACAGTTAAAATTTTAGCTCTTTCAGAGTGATATCTCGACCGAAAGCAAGGAGAGGGGGAGCTCTTATTAGTAAAGGAATGGCTCAAGAGAGCCAACAACATTAAAAAAAAAAAAAAAAAAAAAAAAAAAAAAAAAAAAAAAAAAAAAAAGAAGAAGAAGAAGACCTCTTTAGAACAAATTTTGAGCCACACTTAGTGTTACGTAAAAATAACTTTGAGAGAATCCAACAAATACATATACAATAATATAAATAAATAAAAATCGTATTTTCTACCTTATTTGCTGATTTAATAAACCCTTTCAGACCGTATAGCTCCGGGCCTCATTAGGAGGTAGGAGAAGGCATAATTAAATTAACATAATTATCATAGTGAGTAAATATAGCAATTCCATCTGAAGAAAGAATTATCTGTATTTTTTTCTGCAGATTGGAACATTAGTAAAATCTGCGAATTATGCATTGGATGGTTTAAAGCAATGGATGCGTGGCCAAAAGGTATATTCTGTAAAATAGACTTGCATTAGATAAATATTTTGAACTTAATTACCTTGCATCTAGTCTAAAACTAAATATTGTTATTTGATTCACAGGCCAAATTACCAATTGCTGCATTCCCTGCTTCAGCAGAGTTGGTTCCTGAGCCTCTTGGTCTAGTCCTCATTATTTCCGCTTGGAATTTTCCGTTTGGTAAGCTTTTTTCGCCTTTCAATATAAATTTTATTTTTTTCTCTTGCTTTGTTAAAAAAAACTCACGCTCATTATTTGCACCAAATCAATTAATGCAAGATATGTGATATGTATATAAACGTTCGTTATTTAACCATGATAATGCTATGCTTTCATTTAATTTCATTTTTTTTGTGCTGATGCATAGATCCATAGACATTTATTTATGACAAGAACTTAAAGAGTAACATTACAAGCTGAGACAAATCTAACTGATACAATCCCTAAATAATCTTTGCGATATTGGAAATAACGAAAACATGTGAGAAATTCCAAATTATATTTTCCGTTTACATAACTCTTACACTTAAATTTATAAACACTGGATACGAATAAATATCTCCATTGACATAATCTATTTCCCCACCTTTGCATTCTTCAATAGCAATAGGAGTTGATAGTAATCCAAGGGCATATGTAAAGGAACACAAATAGTTGCTGAAAGTGATATAATGATAGATGAACAAAGAGTTATTAGAATGAGCATTAGTAAAATCACACGAAAGTAAGTAAAAACGAAGCTCCAAATACCAAGCACGGGGAGCTTGGCGTAGACCATAAATAACTTTCTTCAAGAGGCAAACATGATCTGGAAATCGAGAATCCACAAAGCCTTGAGGTTGTTTTATAAAACCAGTGTCATGCAAAGTACCTTGTAAAAAGGCATTGTTGATGTCCAACTGGTGGATAGGCCAACCAAAGGTGACGGCGATGGAGATAATAACATGTACTATGGTATGTTTTTCTACGGGGCTAAATGTGGAGTCGAAGTCAAGATCTGGTCGTTAGGTATATCCTTTGGCGACAAGGCGCACTTTATAGCGCTCCACAGTGCCATCATGGTTGTGTTTGATTTTGAAGATCCATTTACATCCTATGACATTATGATGAGGGGATGGGGGTACCAAGGACCAAGTTTGATTGCGTTGTAGAGCATCAAACTCTTCTTGCATTGCATTACGCCAGTGAGGATGTTGGCAAGCTTGGCGATATGAACTAGGAGCTAATGGAAGAGGAGATGATTTTGTTGTGGCTAAATAATCAAAGACCTCTTTTGGTTTGAAAATATTGTTCATTGACCGTGTTACTGGTCGATTTTAGTTGGGTGATAAAGCAGGCTGGTTAGTTGACATTGGTGGAGTTGTGGTTATTTGAGAAGAAGTTGTTTGGGGATGAGTTGAGTCTTGAGGATGAGATGGGCAGGTGTAGTTTCCAGTAGTGTTAACAGTAAGTGTTGGATAGGGTTGTGCAGGTAGAGAAGAAGGGAAAGGTGAAGCAGTTACCTGTGATGGTGATACAGAAGGCTCATCACTGATCAAGGCAGAGTAATGGGAATCTCTGTTCATTGGCGCCATTTGTATTTCATCAGATACGAGAACTTTGGAAGGAGTTTGGCCTTCTCCACCAGGTGAAGAAAATTCAACAGGATGTATTATCCAGGGATCTAGTTGTGTAGGACTGACACGAGGTAGAGTGGTTTGATAGTTTTTGAAGGGGAATACCGACTCTACAAAAATGACATGGCGAGAAGAGTAAATTTCCGATTTTGAGTGTCGTAGAAAATGTAACTACTTGAAAGTTTTTTCATACCCCATAAATACACATGGTTTTGATTTATTGTCTAACTTGTGGCTTGTGTATAGCCTAAGACATGGATAGCTGATCACACTCAACTGTGTCTATTAAAAGACTAAGCGGGCATTGCAAATATAATTCGGGGTATTATGCCCAGAGTCGAATCACACAGGGAATTAACGTATCAATTGCAGTCTTTAGAGTACTAGATTCTTAATAATCAACTTTCTCAAACTTTGTAATTATCACTTTGGAGTGTTTATACTACTACAATTGAACAAAATTAATAACTAAAACTTTAACTAACAAGATTGTTTAAACGATGATGATAAAGGTCTAAGGTTATGGTTTCCCCCGTTGTTGATTTCACTTATTGTATATGTCCTATAGTTTTGACTTAGTTATCTCTATCAATCATGAACCCTTCAATTATCATAAATATCTCTCAAGTAATTATGATAATTTACTAGACGCACTTTCTCAAGTTACGTTAGCTAGATTTCATTACAGTTCACTTTAGATTGCACTCGAGGTATCGTTATCTCTAATCCAACCTCTAAACCCTCGGTTATGACTCTCGCCTATACTCCGGGAGTGGTGTTGTTCAAACAACTACCTAAATATGCACTCTCTCTCAAATAGATATATACTAAATAGGAACAACTAATTGAGGGTCCTTCAATCAACTACAACAAGAACGTAGTTGAACAAATAGAGACTAACAACCAAATCAAAACTATATTAATATATCAACAAGTTCATCCCCAACGGGTTCCACCAACAACCTTAGAATAAGGAAATTATCTACGCATGCTTAAGAATAACAAAAAACCAAAATAATTCATAATACTCAAAAATAAAGATGAAAAGAAGAAGAATTAAAGATCTAATTGTTGCTTGTCTTCTCACAATGAGGTTGCCTCCTACTTGAGCCTAAAAATAGAGATCTCCCCTTCTTGGGCGGATTTACAAAGTTTATATAGGGTTTTGGCAAATAAATCCCGTGTCTTGCACTTAAGTCCTTGAATTTCCGGGTTTTCCAACATTCGCCCGCAGTCGCGGCAGGAGCGCGACACGACCGCAGTCGGCTTCATTATTTTATTAAATCGCTGACTTCCACCGCGGTCCATCTGCGGCCGTGGTGGACCTTGCTTCAGCCAATTTTTGACTTTTTTTCTTGTGCAATCCAACAGGTGTCTCTTTGGTTGACCTCAAACTTCCGTAATTGACTCCAAATTGCTCTAAAGTTCTCTTCCCGTATAATATATATTCTGCAAAGCACGAAAAACACTAATTAGAGCATTTTGTTATCAATATTTACATTAAAAACATCATAGAATGTGGTTCATTAGGGGCTAAACTATAGTCTAATTCACCTATTATCAACACCCCACACTTAAACCTTTGCTCGTCCTCGAGCAGTTAAACCACACTCTAAGGACTAATCATCTTAGCATTACCCTTTGGTGTCACACCCTGCCATTTTACAAGTAACAACCCCAGTTGTGTAACATCTATGCCTCAAGTGGAGACTCTATATGCCATGCCACACTCTCACTTCCTCAAGGTACTCTATATAGAGGTTAAGATTTACCTTTTCTTCCTGAATTACATGCCCTCACATCACACAATTGAGAGTAGTTCCACAAAAGATAAGATCAAGAATAATAGGAACTTTAAATTGAAAGAATTCACTCACTCTCAACAAAGAACATCCATATGCCTCACAGATACGCCATAGGCTTGCCCGTAGTGTAATACTCTACCAATTGAGTTTATTCAATCTAAGATCAACAGGTCTTTATTTGGTTGTAATGTAGGCTAAGATACGGGTAGGATACATTTGGGTATAGTGACTAACCTCCCTAAGCACTTTTAATACACTTACTTCAACATTCAGCCCATTTTTCTTGCTTAGCCAGACTGTTTTCCACATTTTGCTTCATAATTACCCCACTACTCTTAGGTGCAACTGTCTTTTTTCGTGCCACTCAATATCAAGGATTGCATGTGTTTATTGTCCTCTTTTCTTTCCTTTTTTTTCCCTAAGTGGCTTCACTTTTGCCTTTTATTTCCTTTTTTTTTCTTTTGCACCTTTCATTCTATTTCCTTGATTTTCCTTACCGACCACACCACCACTCCACACTTTGACTTTTACATATTATCTAGCAATTCAAGTGCTCATGGGAGGTACAGGGTTTAAACATACAAGCTATTCAAACAAGTGGATATGGTTCGTTATGTGGTTATCAAAGAAACATGCTTTAAGATCAAAGGGGTTAACTATGGTAATTTGCTTACAGGTGGAGATACATTTATGTTAGGCTTCACAAAGAAATGCCTATATCCTTTCTAAGGCCAAACAAACTTCTATTTCGTTTTGTACACACACAAGGCAAGTTCTAGGAATCCAATGCAGACATAGAATATGATGCAACTACCTCACACACACATGACACATAATCCATTCCAAATTGGTTCATCAACATACTCAATTGAGTATTCAAGTCAGTTACAGTGTGCAAAATTAAGGCATTATACAAGAGTCCACAAATGAGCCTAAGTGTCACACCCTAGAGTTTGTTTTGATTTCTAGGTGTAACACACTAAGGGTTGCATTCATGCCATTACACTTCTCGCCCAAGAGAATCCTAATAACTGCAAACAAAAAGAAAAATCTAACTACACCCGGTTCAAGCTAAACCCTTGGAAAAAAACCGTGGTCAAAAGAAAAACCAAGGGGGAGTTACTACACTACCTAAAGTAAAAATAAAAAATCTTTTTGGTATTTTCTTTAGAATAACTTCTCTCAAGAAGACTGTCTAAGTGGTCTGTCATCAGGAAGAGTCCCTACATTTTGTGTTTTTTTTTAAACTTTCGACTTAAGCCCTCAAGAGACCCATCGAAAGGTGTCCATCTTCGGGCCAAGTCGACTAAAAGAAACAAATAAACACATTATATACATTAAAATAAAGCAACGATGTCACATATACAACAACAACAAATAAGTCCCCCACCCCACACTTAAAAATTTGGCATGTCCTCATGACAATTAACAATAAAAGTACAGAGGGGTAAGGAGACTTCCCTGGAGCTCACTCAGAGTCAGAAACGGTGGAAGGGTCCACATGGCAGGCCCTCCCTAAAGCGCGGAACCATGCCATGAAGCTCTTCTCCGACCTAGCCTGGCGGGTGGACATAGCATCCATCCGGACGTGAATGGAATCCACAGAGGAGCGCAAGCCAGCTACATCCTCCTCCAGAGTTGACAGCCTAGGACCAGACCGGAACCGAGAGGGACCTGCCCCATCATGGGACCTCCGAGGTGGTGCAGCAGGAGGAATGATAGCATCCTCATCATCAATCTCTATGGATGTCGCAACATCTTTGCCCACATTGATCTTCTCAACTCTGAACAGGGCTTTCTTTTGCAATTTACCGTCACCGGGCCTGTCGGGAACATTAGCCATCTTGCACAATCGCGTCATGAGGGAAGGAAAGTAGAGCCCTTTTGTCAGCTCACGCGACCTGATAAACATCTCATCACCAATTACCCGGGCTATATCAAAGTCCATCCCATTTACAAAGCACCAGACCATTACTGCCTGAGGACCATTAACATCGGTGGTGTTGCTGGTGGGTAAGAAGCGGCTACAAATCACCGTAAACCAGCACTTAGCCTCCCAGGTGAAGGAACTAGAGTTCAGAGTGATGTTCTCCTTCACCCAAGTAGACCTCCCTCCTAGACAAATGGACTCGACTAGCATTGGCCAGTGGACTGGTGGAGTCCGGTAGGCCTGATAATAATCGATATCTCTTGTGAAGGATGGCAACATATAAGCCTGTCGTATAGCATCCACGGAGGCATCCACCGTCTTCCTTCGGACAGTAACTGACCAGAGCATATGCTCCGGGCAATTTGCATAGAACTCCCAGACCATCATAATGTTTGCTTCCTCCGGTTCCTGAAATAATATGTCCAACTGGCGCCTTTGGATTTCATCGAACATAGCTGGGTTTTCAATTTGTAAGGCGGCCCTTTCTATTGGAACCTCGTGTACCAATTTTTTATCATACTTGGCCCCAAACCGGTCCTCAGCCTCTTTGGACTCGAATCGGGATGAATCAAAGCGACTTGTACCCTCACTGTTTCGGCGCTTGCAGGGTGCCATGATACCTGCGATAAATGAGGGACAAAAGTTAGAGGGTGCCCAAAAAGCGTGCCTATCGGGTGATTACTCAGACTTCATCACCACGATAGTCACAAAACAGCCCACACTTGCCTAATGGGGCCAATTTGCAAACACTATGTGGGCATAATTGTTAACAACGAGACATTGTCCCCATTTATACTACATTATCCCCAAATTGCAACACAACGGACACATATTAGCCCCCATATAGAGTCAATCCTCCTAACATTCAACACAACTGACCCACATTGGCCCCTATATAGATTAATTCCTCCCAAACCTTCAACACACACGTACCAACACACAAACCCACCACACATAAAGCTTCCACCATTGTTAATCAAGCCCCAACAATTACAAATCAACCCAAAGTGGGCACACCCACCATACAACAAGTACAAAGTGGTAGAGAACTACCATTACACAATAATACACAAAGCTCTACTACAACAATAGCAAACTAAAAGAAAAAATTAAAGAGAAGAAGAGAAAAAAAGAAAAACTTACTTGATAGAAGTGGGGGAAGACAATAATGGGGGATGGGAGATGAGGGAGGGAGAAGGAATCAGTGTGCTTGCTATGGGGAGAGGGAGAGTTGGAGTTCTTGTGGGAAGAAGAAGAGGAAGGGGGAGGGGCGTGGGTTCTTTTGTTGGGAGAGGGAGAGTTGGAGAGTGGGAGGTAATGTAGGGAATAAGGAGGAAAGTGGGGGTAATGGGAAGGGTAGTTTTTTTTTTTTTAAAAAGGAAATGAACAGAAAAGAAAAACTAATTAAAACTTCAGAAAACGTACCTGGACATGGCCTGCCACGGTCACACCGAGGTCGACCGCGGTGGGTTCAGAGAGCCTTTTTGACCGCGGTCGCGGTGGGTTCAAAGGGGTCAGTTCACCACGGTCGCCCCGCGTTTCACCGCGGCCACGGGAGATTCAGAGGGGTCATTTCACTGCGGTCGCGCCGCGTTTCACCGCGTCCGCGGGAGATTCAGAGGGTTCATTTCACCGTGGTCGCGCTGCATTTCATCGCGGCCGCGGTGACGGACGTACGAGAATTTTTTTTTCATCTCCAGATGCCACCACGGTCGCGCCGCGGTCCGCCGCGGGCGCGGTGACCTGATTTCGAAGGCTACTTTGTTTTTATCTTGTTTTCACCTTACCAGAGTTGTTTTATGCCCCAGGCTTTTACTCACCACACCTCCCAAGCTTGTCCTGCACACTCAAAAACTTGTCATAATTAACTACCTTAATTTCTGCATAATAAAAAAGAGAAAACACTACCATCATGGGTTGCCTCCCACGCAGCGCTTAATTTAACGTCGCGGCACGACGAGTACAACAATCAATGGGTCGCCTCCCATGAAGCGCCTGATTTAACGTCGCGGCACGACGCTGACTGGGCGCATTTAAGGCTCTCTCAACCTTTGTGGTTCAAAGAGATGCACCACAGACAATTTTTTAGTTTCATCCATTCCCACATACAGTTTGAGTCATTGTCCATTAACCTTGAAGGCATTGTACGCATCTTTAGTTGCTATTTCCACCCAGAGGGGAGCACTTCGACCACTTTAAATGGCCTAGACCATCGGGACTTAAGCTTAGCAGGAAACAGTCTCAACCTTGAATTATACAGTAACACCTTGTCTTCGGGTTTGAAATTTCTGTCCACAATGTTCTTGTCATGCAGCTTCTTCATTCTCTCCTTGTATAGCCTTGTGCTCTCAAATGCTTGATATCAGAATTCCTCCAACTCATGCAGCTCTGTAAGTCGATTTTCCCCAGCAGCATCAAGGTCCATGTTTAATTGCTTCAGTGCCCACCAAGCTCGATGTTCTAGTTCCACAGGCAGGTGACAGGCCTTCCCAAATACCAACTTGTACGGTGACATACCAATTGGTGTTTTGAGTGCAGTCCTATAGGCCTAGAGTGCGTCATCAAGCTTTTTCGCCCAATCAGTTCTTGTGGCGTTTACAGTTTTGGTTAGCACACTCTTGATCTCACGGTTTGAGACCTCCACCTGCCCGCTTGTCTGAGGGTGATACGGGGTTTCCACCTTGTGGCGCACATCATACTTAGCCAGCAGCTTCTCAAAGGAACGATTGCAAAAGTGCGTGCCCCCGTCACTAATGATGTCTCTTGGAATCCCGAACCGGGTGAATATATTCTTCTTCAAGAACCCCACCACCATTCTTGCATCATTGGTGGGGAACGCTGCAGCTTCCACCCATTTAGACATGTAATCTACAGCAACAAGTATGTACTTATTGACATAGGAACTGACAAAGGGACCCGTGAAATCAATCCCCCATACATCAAACACCTCAACTTCTTGAATTGGGTTCATTGGCATCTCATGTCGATGGGATATGTTTCCCCTTCTTTGGCACTCGTTACAGCCCTTCACCCATTGGTGAGCATCCTTGAAAACAGTTGGCCAGTAGAAACCGACCTCTAACACCTTTGATGTTGTCCGAACTCCTCCAAAATGTCCTCCATATGGTGACGCGTGACAAGCCTGCAAAACAGAAAATTGTTCTATCTCGGGGACGCATCTCTGGATCATGTTATCAATGCAGATTCTAAATAAATAAGGTTCATCCCAATAGTAATTGCGGCAGTCACGATAGAATCGTTTCTTTTGAACAAAGGAGAGTTCATAAGGTTCAATGCCGCTGGCCAGGTAGTTTGCAGTATCTCCATACCATGGCACATCTTCCACACTTGTGGCTAGCAGCTGCTCATCTGGAAAGGTTTCCAGAATATCCTTAGACTCAATTACATTTTCAGCATCTTCAAGGCGTGACAAATGGTCAGCGACTTGGTTCTCCGTGCCCTTGCGGTCACGAATCTCCAAGTCAAACTCTTGAAGAAGCAACACCCAACGAATTAGGCGTGGCATAGACTCTTTCTTATCAACTAAGTATCGAATGGCTGCATGATCAGTGTACACGATCACTTTCGACCCGATCAAGTAAGACCTGAACTTGTCAAAGGCGAACACGACAACTAACATTTGTTTTTCAGTTACCGTGTAATTCAGCCGAGCTCCACTCAACGTCCTACTTGCGTAGTAAATTGGGTGCATTACCTTATCTTTGCGCTGACCCAACACGGCTCCCACATCGTAGTCACTAGCATCACACACGAGTTCAAATGGTTGCTCCCAGTCGGGGGCAACTATAATTGGTGTTGTGACTAACCGCTTCTTCAGTTCCTCAAAAGCCACCCTACAATCATCAGAAAACACAAATGGGTTATCTTTTTCGAGCAACTTACAGAGGGGTTTGGAAATCTTGGAAAAGTCCTTGATGAATCGCCGGTAGAACCCGACGTGCCCCAGGAAGCTGCGAATAACATTGACAGATGTGGGAGGTGGAAGTTTTTCGATCACGTCCACTTTGGCTCTGTCCACCTCAATACCTTTACTCGACACCAAGTGCCCCAAGACGATCCTTTCTTGTACCATGAAATGACACTTCTCCCAAATGAGCACTAGATTTGTCTCGATGCACCTCTTCAAGACACGGGTTAAATTCGCTAGGCACTCATCGAATGAATTCCCCACCACTTAGAAATCATCCATGAATACCTCCATAATATCTTCTACCATGTCTGTGAAAATGGACATCATGCACCGTTGGAATGTTGCAGGTGCATTACAGAGGCCAAATGGCATCCTCCTGAAAGCAAACACCCCGTAGGGGCATGTAAAGGAGGTCGTTTCCCTGTCTCTCGGGGCAATAGAAATCTGGTTGTACCCCGAGTACCCGTCAAGGAAATAAAAGTGAGACCTCCCTACTATCCCGTCGAGCATCTGATCAATGAAGGGAAGTGGGAAGTGGTCTTTGCGGGTGGCAAGGTTCAACTTTCTGTAGTCCATGCATATTCTCCAGCCCGTGATGGTCCTTGTGGATATCAATTCATTTTTATCATTCTTTACCACCGTCATGCCACCCTTCTTTGGGACACACTGCACTGGGCTAACCCAGCTGCTGTCAGAGATGGGGAAAATGATTCCCGCATCTAACCACTCTATGATCTCCTTCTTCACCACTTCCTTCATGTTCGGGTTCAAGCGCCTTTGGTGGTCCCTGGAAGGTCTGTGTCCCTCTTCCAGGAGAATCTTATGCGTGCAATATGCTGGGCTGATCCCCTTCATATCTGCCATGGTCCAACCAATGGCAGTCTTACACTCAGAGAGAACCTGTAATAACTGCTTTGTCTGCACATCTAACAAACTGGATCAGATAATAACAGGTAGTGTAGAATTAGGGCATAGAAATGCGTACCTGAGATGAGCTGGCAGTGGCTTCAATTCTAACTTGGGTGGTTCTTCCACAGAGGGTTTGGCTGGCGGGCTCTCTATCTTTTCTAAGTGCAATGGTTCAAACTCGAGAGCCCTCAGCCATACCCCTTTACCTTCTAATGCTAACACCCACTCTGCCAATTCCTCACCATTTACATCATCCAAGTTCATCAAACATGCACCCAAGGGGTCCTCAATATTCAAGGACGCATCATCTTCCTCTAGTATCACATCCACGGCATCAATTAAAGAACAGTTGGCGAACTCACTCGGTCGCCTCATGGATTTTTGCACGTTGAATGTGATTTCTTCGTCATTGAGCCTCATCTTGAGCTCCCCAGTCTCACAATCAATGAGAGCTCTGCCTGTGGCCAAAAATGGCCTTCCCAAGATTATGGGAATCTCTTCATCCACCCCGACAGTCTAAGATCACAAAATCAGCAGGGAACACAAACTTCCCCACTTGCACCAGCACATAATCAAGAATACCCGACGGTCTCTTCACCATCCTATCAGCTAGTTGCAGCAGCATGGAAGTAGGCCTGGCTCTACCAATACCAGTCTCTTATAAATGGCCAAGGGCATTAAATTAATGTTTCCCCCAAATCATATAGATCTTTGGCGAAAGAAAAATTTCCAATGGTGCAGGGAATTGTAAAACTCCCTAGGTCAGACAACCTTTCTGCAATAGGACGTGTCACCACAGCACTGCAAGTCTGAGTAAGGGTCATAGTAGCCAAGTCTTGGAAATAAAACTTTTGAGACATCAAGTCCTTCATCATCTTAGCATATCCAGACATTTCTTTCAGAGCATCTATCAACGGAATGTTTACCTTGTATCTGCTTCAGCATATCCAAGAACTTTTTATACTGCTCATCCTTTTGGTATTTTGCCAGCCTTTGAGGGATATGGCGTTGGCGGTCTCTTCTTTCCCGTTATTTATTCTTTCTCCTTCTCAACTACCACCTCTACTACTGGATCTGGGGTCTCCTCTACTTTCTTTTCAACCTCAATCTGTCCACTGGGTTCTCCTTCAGCAGTTTGCACTGTTACCTGTGTCAAGTATGTAGAATCATCAATTTCGATTGGCACTAGTATGAGTGTCTCTGCTTGTCTGCTTTCACGGTCCAACTCTTGCTCTAAGTCTAAGTCCCTGCCATTGCAAAGACTTACTGCCATTACATGCTTCGGGCCCTGGTCCTTAGGATTCACCTGAGTGTCTGCAGGTAAAGTCCTAAGAGGACGATTATTCACAACCATTGAAATCTGGCCCAACTGCACTTCAATATTTTTAATTGTTGAATCATGAGCATCTACTCTCTCACTCATTTTTGTAGTCGTCCCAAGCACCTGTTGCATCATAGCTTCAAGCCTGGAAAACCCATCCTCTTGCCTCCCCCCATGTTGTTGCTGAGGGGGGTGGTATGCTTGCTGTTGACTTAGATTGTTATAACCCTGTGGCCTATGATAAGGTGCCACATTACCATGAGGTCTCATGGCACCCATGTTTCCATTATTTTGCTGCTGATAAGGCGGCCTATACGGTTGAACCTACTGACCCCAGTTTTGTCCTCCCTGTCTCTGCCTCCATAGTTCGACACATAATTCATGTTTTCTGGGTAGGGAGTGTGATCACAGTCTGCATTCCGGTGATTACCAATTGGTTGAATAATGCAAGATGTGCATAATCCCCCATTGGTAGTATCTACAATATGAACCTGTTGCTTAATTCCTGACTCCTCCACCTTCTTTGTGAGAATACTCATTTGTATCACCAACGTAGCCATGTTCTCAGTCATAGTGTTAGACGGATCTAATGGCACTGAGTGAACAATTGGGGTAATAGGTGCACCCCTGGTAGTCCACCCTGAATTTTGTGCCATGTCAAGTAAGATCTGGCGCTCTCTCCATGTTTTGCTGAGGAATGCTCCACCTGCTGAAGCATCAACGTTGGCTTTTACACTATCCGCTAGACCCATGTAGAATCTCTTCCCCAATATTTGCTCAGGAATACCATGATGAGGACAGATAACCAGCATCCCTTTAAATCGTTCACATGTCTCCTGCAGTGTTTCCATGGGCTTCTGTCTGAAGCTTATTATCTCATCTATCTGTTGTGTTCTCTTGTTTGGTGGATGAAATTTGCTCAGAAATTGCTTGACCAATTCCTCCCATGTTGTAATAGAATTGATAGGGAGGGAATTGAGCCAAGTCTGGGCAACTCCTATTACCGAGAACGGAAACAATAACAGTCGTAATGCTTCCGGGGTAACATTCGGCTGCCTCTAGGTCTTGCAGATGGACAGAAAGTTCTTTAAGTGTTGCTGAGGATCCTCGGCGTATGACCCCGAAAATAGACCCTTATTCTGCAACAAATGCAACATATTGTTTGTAATCTGAAAAGACTCTACTTCAATCCGAGGGACCAAAATCGCGGTTGCCAAGTTATCAGTTGTGGGTTGCGCCCAGTCGTATAGTGGCTCCTCAGGTACAATGGGTGCCTGAGGCGCAGCAATTCTTGCCGCAGGGTCGACCACCCCATCACTGATATCCCCAACATTAAGGTTGTTTCTGTTGTTTAGCTCTGCCATTTCAAGTTCTATGTGTTCAATGTATGTTTGTTGTCTGCTTCTCCGATTAGCCCTGTTCAAGGCCCTGAAAACATTTTCGGGGTCTGGCAATGCTTCAAATACGTCACCAGTTCTCGTAGAGCTCCTAGGCATGCACTTGTACCATCGGTTCAGCAAACGTTAGAAATTCAATATATGTGTGAAATCAAATAAACTTGACTATACTTAAGAATTTTCGTATTTTTCTTCAACTACACTTGATAATACCGTTAATTCCTCGGCAACGACGCCAAAATTGGATCACGCTCAACTGTGTCTATTAAAAGACTAAGTGGGCGTTGCAAATATAATCCGAGCTATTATGCCCAGAGTCGAATCCCACAAGGAATTAACGTATCAATTGCAGTCTTTAGAGTACTAGATTCTTAATAATCAACTTTCTCAAACTTTGTAATTATCACTTTGGAGTGTTTATACTACTACAATTGAACAAAATTAATAACTAAAATTTTAACTAACAAGATTGTTTAAACGATGATGATAAAGGTTTAAGGTTATGGTTTCCCCCGTTGTTGATTTCCCTTATTGTATATGTCCTATAGTTTTGACTTAGTTATCTCTATCAATCATGAACCCTTCAGTTATCATAAATCTCTCTCAAGTAATTATGATAATTTACTAGACGCACTTTCTCAAGTTACGCTAGCTAGATTTCATTACAGTTCACTTTAGATTGCACCCGAGGTATCGTTATCTCTAATTCAACCTCTAAACCCTCGGTTATGACTCTCGCCTATACTCCGGGAGTGGTGTTGTTCAAACAACTACCTAAATATGCACTCTCTCTCAAGTAAATACATACTAAATAGGAATAGCTAATTGAGGGCCCTTCAATCAACTACAACAAGAACGTAGTTGAACAAATAGAGATTAACAACCAAATCAAAACTATATTAATATATAAACAAGTTCATCCCCAACGGGTTCCACCAACAACCTTAGAATAAGGAAATTAGCTACTCATGCTCAAGAATAACAAAAAACTAAAATAATTCATAATACTCAAAAATAAAGATGAAAAGAAGAAGAATTAAAGATTTAATTGTTGCTTGTCTTCTCACAACGAGTTTGCCTCCTACTTGAGCCTAAAAATAGGAGATCTCCCCCTCTTGGGCGGATTTACAAAGTTTATATAGGGTTTTGGCAAATAAATCCCGTATTTTGCACTTAAGTCCTTGAATTTCCAGGTTTTCCAGCATTCGTCCGCGGTCGCGGCAGGAGCGCGGCACGACCGCGGTCGGCTTCATTATTTTCTTAAATCGCTGACTTCTACCGCGGTGGACCTTGCTTCAGCCAATTTTTGACTCTTTTTCTTGTGCAATCCAACATGTGTCTCTTTGATTGGCCTCAAACTTCCGTAATTGACTCCAAATTGCTCCAAAGTTCTCTTCCCGTAGAATATATCTTGCAAAGCACGAAAAATATTAATCAGAGTATTTTGTTATCAATATTTACATTAAAATCATCATAGAATATGGTTCATTAGGGGCTAAACTATAGTCTAATTCACCTATTATCAATAGCATAAACAACCGAAGTCATGGAGATTTGAGTAGTTGGGAGCAATGTTAAATAATGTTTGATAAGGTGATTTATTTTTGAGAATCGGCGTGGGCATGCGATTGATTAAGTATATGGCTGCTTGACATGCTAGTGACCAAAAATGAAGTGGAATAGATGCATGGTGTAGCAGAGTAAGAGCCGTCTCTATGATATGACGATGCTTTCGTTCAGTCGTCCCAACATGTTGGGGAGTGTAAGGTGAGCTGGTGAAATGTTGAATACCCAGACGACTAAGTAAAGAACGTAGGCCAATGTATTCGCCACCACCATCACTATAGACAGAACGAATTGAAGTATTAAAGTATCGTTCAACCTGATTTTTAAAGTTATCAAATGTGGACAGGATATGAGAATTTTGTTTAACTGTGAAAAGCCAAGAATACTTCATAAAGTGATCAACAAAAACAATGTTGTAGCGACACTTATCAAAGGAAAGAATAGGAGAGAGTCCCCACACATCTGAATACAAAATGTCAAGAGGTCTAACACTTTGCAAAGTATTTATTCCAAATGAGAGACGATGACTCTTATTACATAAGCAAGAATCACAAAAGGTAAAAGACTTGGATGTAGACGCCGGAAGGTTCAACAATGAGACCATTGACTTTGTGACGCGAGGTTGAGGATGACCAAAACGAGCATGCCACAAATGTAGTGGTGGATGACTAATTGACATTGTAAACTGAGTCGAAGGTGGGGACTGCTTGGCGACATGATCAATTCATGGCCATTCGTATAGATCCCCATTATTCTGGCCTTGAAGAAGTGAATGCCGCGTTCTCATATCCTTCACAATAAAAGAATATGGAAAGAATTCAATGGAGGAATTATTTTGTCTACAAAAATTGGCTACTGAAATAAGATTTTTTCTTATGTGAGGTGCACACAGGACATTATTAGGTACAAAGGAATTAAAATTAGGATTTGAGAGAGTGGTATTTCCTATATGTGAAATAGGAATACCATTACCATCACCAATGATGATCTCATCCGTTCGAGTGAAATCTGATGCATACATGAGGTTTTGTGGATCATTTGTCATGTGGTGTGATGCTCCTGAGTCAATCACCCACTGGCTATTTGACATGTTGTTACGAGTAGCGAAATTAGCTTGCATTTCAGCAGCAGAGTGAGATTTTGAGCGGCAAACTTTAGCTATATGACCAAATTTATCGCAAAGTTGACACTGAACTCGTTGATTGTTGGATTGTCGCGAATTATATCCATTATGCTGTCTGAGATGATTGTTGGACTGTCCGTTTGTGGATAAGGACTTGCGATTGGTGTTGAAGTTGCTACTACGAGGTCGACTATTTGGGGAGTTTCTCTGATTGAGTTGAGCAGTGATAGCGAGTTGTTCCTTCTTGGCATCTTCATGCTTTAGGAAAACTTCATGACCAAGTAGTTTATCATATAGTTATTCAAAGCTTATAGGTGTGTCTTGGGCTCGGATGGCTACTGAAATTTCCTTAAATTCAGGCCCTGAACCAATAAGGACTTTAAGCGTCAATTCTTAGCTGGTTAAAGGAGATCCAATAGCTGCCAGTTCATCCGCTAAGGATTTTATTTCACCCATGAAATCAGCAATAGATTTTGAATTCCTTCGCAGCACCGATAATTGTTCACGAAGTCCAAAAATTCGAGCCTGGGATTTGTTAGCATATGTAGTGTGAAGACTTTTCCAAGCAAGTGCAGCTATGGTGACATTGGCTATCATTGGTGCGATTGTGCAGTCCACTAAGGCGATGATTGCGTTTCAAAAAAGGCTATCTTTCCTTGTCCAGATTTTGTAGGCTGGGTTGGGCTTGCTTGAACCATCTGTTAAAGTAAGGAACTGTGGAGGACACGGTTCCGTGCCATCTACATAACCCATGAGATCATATCCAATGAGGAGAGTGGAAACTTGAGCTTTCCATGTCGAGAAATTGTGACTGTCGATGAGTTTGAGAGGTAGTTGGGATGCAGGATTAATGGTGATTAATTGATTTAGTTGAGGGGCACTGCCACCAGTAGCAGCAACAACAATAGTATCTGAATAGGACATTGTTGCTGGTTTGGTTTGATAGGAAAAGAAAAAAAAAGGTGTTCCCGGAATAGTCCTTGATGCTCTTGATACCATAAAGGAACACAAATAGTTGCCGAAAGTTATAATCTTCCATTGCCTTTGTTGCGTACATTTATACAGTGGATTTGTGAATCCAAATCTAAGTAGATAAGTACAACAGATATTTACACAAGACTTAGAATGTCAGTAAAACTAGGATTCTAGTTGAAAGCAATTTAAACTAACGGAATCACGTGGATAATGAGAAGCTGTTACGATTTTGAATCCCTTTATCAGTATGCACCTTGACGTGATACCATTTCGTCGAAATCGTGATATGTATATAACTAATAAATAAAATTAAAATATTGGGTACAAAATATAAGAAATGGAACCGTTTGCCGTTACAGTAATATATTCATTTGTTCACTTCTTCAAATATTGATACCGCTTACAAGAATTCTTGTGTACGTCATATCACTGGTCAAAGCAAACTATCCTACGAAACAATCAACCATGTTAATGTTGTACATCATGTTTGTAATTTGCACCAAAAATATTGTTTAATTACTTTATTAAACACGTAAAAATAGCACGGGCTAGCCAATTTTTGGACTGATCATTCAAAAATAGCCAGTATTTGTCAAGTCATTAAAAAATAGTCATTATTTTGCTGCAACAGAGACCGGTGTTCGGTGCACCTGTGTATGAACTTCCAGCATATTATACTCGACCGATATACTTTGCTGGAATTTAAGTATATTATGCTGGAGTTCTAGTATACTTATGCTGGAATTCCATTATATTATGCTGGAGTTCTAGTATACTTATGCTGGAACTCCAGTATAATATGTTGGAGTTCCAGTATACTTATGCTGGAACTACAATATAATATACTGGATTATTTTCCGGATTTTGAACAGTGTTTTTGTTCAGATTTATCTTTACATGAAAAGTGGCAAGATTTCGATTACTTTTGAAAGTGTGGTTATTTTTGAATGACCACTTATAAATTTGGCTATTTTGTAATGTCTCCTATTAAACACAGGGTTATCGTTGGAACCACTAATTGGAGCAATAGCAGCTGGAAATGTGGTGGTTTTGAAACCCTCAGAGCAGGCTCCAGCATCTTCATCAGTGCTAGCTAAAACAATCTCCACTTATTTGGATAATAAAGCTATTAAAGTCATTGAAGGTGATAATTCAGTTGGTGACAAACTGTTGCAGCAAAAATGGGACAAGATTTTCTTTACAGGTTTGAACTTAAAATTTTCCTGATTTGCTCTTTCAAGTTGCACTTTATCACTGTATTACAATATAATTTTGATTTTACTAACCTTTTTGGTTAAAACTAACCTTCGCTTAATTAAAAGGGGAATTTACACAGTATAATCGCCCCCCCCCCCCCCCCAACCAAAAAAAAAAGTGGGGTAAATAATAATAAATTTATAAAGAGGTA